>JAUCNO010000710.1:9589925-9628361 GCA_032353835.1 Enteromius viviparus | reverse complement strand
ATACATAAATTGCTAGCATATCATTTATTAATTGCTTATGAATATTTAGTAAATAATTAGTTGATCATTAACTAATCACTTATGAATGCCTTGCAACTGAACGTTATTATAAAGTGTTACTTACTTTGGAATGTTCATTTATCTTTGAACAAACTGTTGCCAATAAATTTTATAAATATATATTTGGAGTAAGTTACTGGCATTATCTGCAAATCTATAACAGATTCTGAAACACTGTATAGTTTAATGAATGAAAGAATGAATTAATAAATATTGCTATATTGTTGTATCCTTTTGCTAACTTAAAAAAAAAAAAAAAGCTTTCTGTCTGTCTTTTATTTCGATGTCCTTCTTTTTTGCCGTCTCATTTCTCTGTTTTTCTTGGACCAGGACAGGACTGTTCTTGCCTATTTTTTGTAAAAACGTCTGGCTGTAGACTCTTGAGCAAATCTCTGACATGGAGGAATACGCCACTAATATTGTCCTTGTCTGGCTGTGTCGGCAGAATACCAGAGAACAGGAATATTACTGACATTAATGTCGTCTAAAGGAAGTTCTTAGCAATGCATAGTACTACTCAAAAATAAAGTTTTGATATGTTTAGAGTTTGAAATGTACAAAATATAAATTTATCATGATCTTTACTCGTCCTAATATCCCAATGATTTTTGCCATTAAAGAAAAATCGATGATTTTGACCCGTACAATGTATTATGGCTAATGCTACAAATATACTCAAATATACTTAAGAATGGTTTTGTGGTCCAGAGTAACATTTTGTATTTTGACAGTTACACTGCATATAACGCTATCTGAAAAATAATTATGAAAATTCAGTATTTAGCTCTAATGGGCCCTTAACTTCAGATAACCACGATGACTAACTTTAACCATATATTTGGAAAAACAAGCCAAAATTGCTTTGTAAAGTTGATATGAGGGACAAAGGCTATAAAAATGAGCATGTTTCTGTGGTTCAGTGTGTGTTCCCACCATTTATGCTACACACTGCGGAGCGAAACACTAACACAGCACCCAGCACAGGTGCAGGTGGAGTGACACGGGCTAAAAACATGAAGCGCCACAGAAATACTAGGTGTGTGTAGAGTTACTTTACAAGAGTTTATTATGCAGCGTGAGCACGGAAGACTGTTTCTCTGCAATAAAAGTGATAAACACTCGTAAGCTATGTCATTTACACCAAAACACCCACATTCTTACACATACGGGCGAAAGCTTTCACAAAGAGTGAATTTCCCTGTGATTATTTATCTTCGCTCTTCTGTGGTGGTGGCACACAGACAAACTCCTGCGGGCCTCAAACTGCGTGTGAGGTATATTTAGAAATGGTAAATTTGCTTATTAATGGGTCTGACACCAGCTATCGGGTATTATGCTGGGTTCTTCTCTGCACCGAGCTTCTGGGTGGCTTGTGGTTAGTGTCTGGGTGTCCATTTAAGTGGACAGCAGAGCCCAGAGATTCCAAAGATCAGGCCCGTCTCTCCTATATTGGGGTTGTGTGCACATTATCTCAGTGACACAGTTTGGATCTTCGTAAGTTTAACAACATAATAGTGATTTTAGCATGATTTTCTGCCATTAGTTGCATACTGTCTGCAGTGAAATCTTCTCAATAAATTAAGCAGGAAGCTGAGTTCATGGTAACACATGCTGTTCCAAAACCTAATGTGATGTAATATGAGTGGAACAATACTTTAAAGGTAGACAGTTCTTCCAAACTCAAAAATTGGAAATGTATTTACCTTCATGGCATTGCAAACATGGAACGGCTTTATTTGTTTTATCAAATAATATTTTTTGTATATTTTGTAATATTAACATTTCTAGCTATTGCATAATGTCAGCTTAGATTGTGTAGAGTTGTTGTTGGTGTTTTTTTTTTGTGCTAATTTCATTGCATTCTGGGAGAGCATTGGCCAAAAAGAATCTATTTTAAGAGGTGGCACAAATTAAGCTTCCTAGGTTTCCAAACAGACTTTGTGTTGTCCACATTTATTAAAAACAGGGGAAAACATAAATAAACAATATTAAATGTCAGTTATTAAAATAAAGACTAGAATATTACTGTAGGAAATTAACTCTGCTAAAGCATTTTCCAGAGGGAAAAGCCAGTTAATATTGTCCAAACGAGCATATTAAGTGAGAACATATTCATCATTCGTCACGCTCCTCGTATAATATGAAGTCAGCACAAACATATAGACGCCGCTCAGACAGGACGCTCATATAAACAAGATTGGAGATGGATGGATGGATGGTAAAAAGTAATTAGTCTAGTTTTACACTTGTTTATGTGTGCATTCTGTCTGATGAGTGTCTGTGTTTGAATTGCTAAAGATGATAAAACAAATAGATTGTCCAAGAAAAAGGGTGGACCTGGCTTACAGTGCATGTTCTGTCTTCAGTGCAAGGTGGTTCTCCGTGCCTTTTGAAAACAAAAAGAACGAATGCAGACGGAAAACGTCAAAAGTTGAAATAAACTGCTGATGACGTCGTAGCGGAGGCTTTAAATTGCTGTTCAAATATGACTTCAATGGACTGTGTTTCTGCCAGTGACTGTCCTCTTGTTGAAAACAGGCTTTTAGAAACGCTTAATGTGGAATTCTGCTTCTCCACATCCTACACTGGTTTGTATTATTCCTCTTTTATAATTACAAATCCTCACTAGCAGGACATTTACGCAGTTTGTAAATAAAACAAAGTCACAAGCTGCAGAAATCTAATAGGCAGACCTGTCTGGACTTCAGGTAATAACCTTAAACTTATTCACAACAGAGAGGCTCTGTCCTTCCTCCAGTTGGCTCTTTTCATCACGAGTCACTCTGAGTTTCTCTGTCTGTCACAAGTCTCAACCCTACATTGATCTAAAACTCATTAAACAAATGTCTGCTTAGAAAACACAACAAACAGTGTGAAATATATCTGAAGATTAAAATACTTGGTCTAAACTCTTTAGGGGTAGCTCGGGTATTTTGAGAGCTTAAATGGAACATCTGAGGGCAAAGTTAAAAGAACACCCATAACCTGTTTTTTTCTCTGAATCATTCCGAACAGAGGCTCCTGCAGTTACTCACATGGTGTTTTTACTATAACTCATAACATTGGATTCTCAGTGTGAGGTGGAGCCCTGTGTCGAGTGTCAATGTGTGTAAGCAGACTGACAGAAAATGACCTTTGTGTCAATGCTTAACGCTTAACCAGACAACAAAAAGTCAATTAGTCTTATGTGTTTTTATGTGTAATTTATGTATAATTTATGTGTTTACTGTGTTCAAAATTATTTAAAAAAACATTTATATGACCAACTGGCTGTACATTATCACCTGTCTTCTTAAAATCAATAAATGCATAGACATATGGTGTTGTTTTATTTTAATGCAATTAATAATATTACCTGTATATCAACTCGCTAAGGAAAAAATGTCACTATAAATGCAGGCTTATTTATTGGCTTCCTATGGTTTCCTTTCATAAAGAAGAATGTTCTTTACAGTTAAAATAGTTCTTCTGTTGGGTCGCTGTGAACATACCAAAATAAAATAATAAGCAATATTACCCAGGATGCCACAGGCAACTTAAACATACACTCTTAAAAATAAAGGTTCCAAAAGTGTGTTTTTGTAGTGATTCCACAGAAGAATGATTTTTGGTTCCCTAAAGAACCTTTCAGTAAACAGTTCCTGAAAGAACCAGCTTGAAGCTAATTTTAAAAATCTAAAGAACCATTTCTGACTATAGAGAACCTTTTGTTCCTTTTGCAAGGCTTCATGGATGTTCAAGGTTTTAAGTAGGTAACCATTGATTCCAATAAAAAAACCATTATAAGAGTGTATGTATAGGGACATATTTCAACAAAAATCTGGATTAAACCGGCTGTCTTCTTCAGGCTTGGTAGAGCATGAGAGAAAAGGAGGAGGTGGTGGAATGGGACATGGAGTGAGAAGAAGGGCAGGTGGTTTTGTTAAGGGGTGCCCAATAAAACAGCAGAGGGCAGGGCCGGTCATGGAAAGACATAGGCGTCCAGAGAATAAATAAAGGCTTGGCGAGTAGATTGGCCAGTGGTGCTGCTTTCAACTGAGGGTACTTCACCTGTGTGCTTTTTGAGCTATTTGCTAAGACCAAGTATATCCGTCTGTCTGACAACATGCTGGTTCGGGCAATCCTGCAGACCTCGCTGGTCCTGTGGCTGGTACAGAGCACCATACAGGGAGGTAAGCTAGACTGTCTTCTAAAGGGCTTTTGAGGGTGAGAAAGAGAAATGAAGAGAATTTGTGATGAAGAAGAGGGTAGAAAGCGAGGCAGTGGTTTTGGTGCACCCATTACAATCACTGTAATTATGACTAATACTAAATTATTTTCATCTAAAATGGGACAATTTATGATAGAAAAGAATCTATATAGTGACACCAAGGTTGTGAGGTTAATTCCAGGTCTGACCCATGTACTCAAGTCATGTACCCCCTCATGGGGGACCCTTATGTTTGAGAAATGAGAAATCTCAATCTGGCTCTTAAAAACAGAGAAACGTGTAGAGTGAATCTAGAGAGAATCTGTGCATCATTATGTGGAGAGACCAATCATCCAGTGCTTTTGCTCTCTGAATACAACTTTTAATGTGGACAGATTGCAGCAGCGCATTGATTAAATCTGAATTTATTCATGCAGAGATCCAAATAATAATCATTTTACATAAAGAATGACTCTTTCAACCACTTAAAGTGATTTTTTGTTTAATTTATGCAAGGGCTTTGTGAGTTGGTGAAAAGCTAATAATTAATTAACATGTAATTCAACTGAATAATTTAACAGTAAAAGCAAAGTAAAACATTTATTTAAAAAGATTTAATATTTAATTTGTTTACCTGCATGTCATGTGACCAGGAACTTGAAGTAAATATTTTAGATCTAAGAGGTTCGGATGACAAAGCTTTTGAGAAATAAGTAAAATAGAGTTTCAGAAGAAAGAATATTTATATCTGCTTAAACTTTTACACCTTTTTATCAATAGCTTACATGTCTTACCCACTACAATTTAATGTAACATGTCACAATATACATGTCTGAAATGAGTATGCATACCATTTGAAGCCAAATTTTGGATCTCTGAACAAAAGTGCCTGGATAAGTTAATAGATTATTTATTGTGCTGCTAAAACATGTTTGTAATTTAACACACAATATCATATTAGATTTTTAACCGTGTTTTTATGTTAATGTTTGCATATAAATTCACTAAATTGAACAGAAATACCAGTTTTAGGTTTATAACAGTTAATCCATTTTCCTATAATATTACCAGTCCTTTGGTGACGTGACATAAAAACTTCATTGAGAGGAAGTAATCACTGAAGAGTGGTGCTTTTCTTTATCTGGTGCCAGTGGACAAGAAACCAAACAATGTTTGAATGGGAATGAGAAAAGTAACAGTATGCATGACAGATCGTGGCTTGACTTGCAGTCCATATCTGGTATTTATTTTCTACTTTTCAGTGTAGACAATTTGTAGATCAGATTTCACCCATTGATACTTGACAGAAAAAATACGTTTTAATTCAGTAATTCAAGCAACTTTTCAGACATCTTGAGGCATTATTAATCAAATGTTCAGCCAACAGTCACGGATGTTTGTACGTCGGACTAAAAGGTGTCTAGAAAATGACGTAATGAAATGCATATAACGATTCAATGTTAAATGTCTGATGGCTGTGATAAATGGAGAAAAAAACACCTTAGGAAGTGAGTCATGGCTCGACCTGTCTGAGTTTGCCTGGATATGTTCCAGCCTCCATAACTCTGACCACAACTTAAACACCCGCATTGAAGATCAAAACCCAGTGCCTGAAGTCACAGCGGTGGTCAAAATTTGTCGACCTTCTGTCAGTCCTGATTTTATATGGTCAATACACAGCCTATTTTGTCCTTACAGTTTCTGGGCATCAATTGAGGCCTGTTCCAAATATGCATGGGTTAGTTCAATGAAATTCACACTGCTAATCTGTTATTACGTCAACAGACATAGTTTCTTAACCATGGACATTTTATAGTCTGATTTCTACGAATTAAAACAGGAGCTAACCTGATTAACTGAGAAGTGCCTAAATCTGAAGTAGTTTATACGACCCTTATGAGCCCTTCCCTTAAATCTTATAGTGTTAGTATAGTAATATTATCAGATAATATGATGTTGGGCATAGTAACTATCTGCATTGTAAATTCCCCAAATTGCGGTATTCTTGCTTTTGTATATGGTATTCAAAATAGGTTTTTATATGATCTTGTTTTAAAGGAGTTAGGCCACAGAATGGAGCTCTGGGAAGATTGGCCAGTCGAGGTATTTTGCCCTTTTTCATATCATTATATAGCCTATTACAGAGGGTTAGAGGTCAGAACACTACATCACATAATGAGTTTCTTCATCAATCCGGCCCTCTATCATTTCTCTGTAGGTCCTGGTATTGGTGTAAAGTCCGCAGGTAAGTCTGTCTGCCTGAATCTGATGGGAGCTGATGAATCCAGTTAACAATTTGCATGTGAGTACAAAGGTTATTTTATCGTTCTTTTTTTATTTCTGCATGATCCTATAGGTCCAGTGGCTGGTATCCTCGGAGCCCGTGGTTATGGGATAGGCAGGCCAGGAAAGACAGGTGGTAAGTGGCATTAACCTCTGATAAAAGCTGAAATGAAAATAAATACAAACAATAAATAAAGCTTTACAATTAACCTTTAACCAGACACATGTCAAATTACAAGTCTTTAGGGTGCTATATTTATTTATATACGTGAAGTGAATGTTGGTCTTTTGAATTCAGTCATAATTTCCATCTCTGTTTTTTTCTCTCACAAACAGCTGGGCGTTATCTTGGAGGTAAATTTATTCAGTTTTTTATTGTGTGGAATGTGCTGCTCAAAAGTTTGGGGTCTGTGAGATGTTTTCATGTTTCTGTAAGTCTCTTATGCTCATCAATACTGCATTTGTCTGATGCTGTTATTTTTGTGAAATGTCATTACAATTTAGAATAGCTGTTTTATATTTTAACATGTCTTACATGCAGCTCAAGAAACATTTTTTTGCTATTGTTAATGTTGAAAACACTTGTGCTGGTTAACATCTTTGTTGAAACTGTGACATTTTTTTTATTAACAGAAAGTTGTTTGTTTTTTAGTAGAAAGTAGAAATCTTTTGTAATATTATAAATGTCTTTCCAGTCACTTTTGATTGTTTTAATGAGTAAAAGTAAAAAAAAAAAAAAAAATCATACTGACCCCAAACTGTTGAATGGTAGTGTAAAATGCACTCAAGCAGTGGTTCACATTGGTGTGCAGAAATGATGTGAATCAGGACCTGGTGTGTGTGTAGTATGTGTAATAAGTATAGTGTCTGTTAGGGGCGCAATACAGACCCACTGCAATCAGAGGAGGCCTGAAACAAGGATATGGAACACTTGGTTATGGAGGAGGTATGTTATTCCTAAAACTATACTAGGCAGATATCAGTTTCTACGTCTAATGGATTTATTATTTTTGCGTTCATCACCGCTGTTTTGGTCTTAGCTGCAAACCTTGGAGCTGGCCTTGGAACTGGTCTCGGGGCTGCCGGGCTGGGACTCGGTGCAGGGTATGGCCTAGGCAACGGGCTGGGAGCAGCCTTAGGTTATCCAGCAGGGAAGCTCGGAGGCAGAGGTGAGAGCTGCTCATTTGTTTTCAGTTCATAGGTAGGCCATTCTCGCTAGACTTATTCTCTGTTTGATTTCGACATTTTCTAGGTTACACCAGTAATGGCTATGGAGCACAGCTAGGTGAGTGCGTGCATCATAACAACCCAAATCAATACACATTAAATGGCACATTCCAGTTTAATGCCATCTCTTTCTGACCTGAATGTTGTGTAGCAGATTGGATCTGATCTAACCAATCAAAATTTGACCTTGTGCTGTGATTAAATTCTTTCACACGTGGTGATATACGCTGTCCATTTGCCATGATTAGGTGTCATGTTTGATGAAGATGTGTGGGAGTGGAAGTGTGTGTGTCTGCTAAACAGGTATTTATTTCTTCTTTCTGTAACCTTGGCATCTCTCTTGTCTTGTTGTCAGGTTATGGTGCAGGAGGATACCCCGCCGCTGCACGAGGTATGCAACCCTTCCTTTTCAAAGCATTATGGGAAAATGAGTGTGCTTAAAACTGAACTCGATTTTGTTGTTTACTCAGGTTGCAATGGCAGCCTCAGCTGACCTAACGTATCCACTTTATTCCAGCTAACAGTTGGATCCTTTTTCTCCCATAACACGGTCTTTATTTCAGATTTCTGCGGCATTGATTGTTTTAGTGATTAAATGACAATTTGTCACCACATGCAAAAAAAACATTTTTTCCAGTGCTGGAATTTAGGTATGCTTTGTGCAACACGTTAATGTTTATTTAAACCTTTGTGGCATTTTATAACAATTTTTCGGAAGTGCTTGCACTTTTAGGGGCTTTCTGACCCAAATCTTTTGATTTATTCAGAAGGTATTGGAAAACTAATGATTTGATTGCCTTCAACAAAACTGACAGAAGCTTCAAAATATATGTTAAGTCTTCAGAGATTCTCATAAATAAGTGAATGTAATTTTTATAAGTGCCTTTTAATAATCTAAAAAAGCTAACTAGTGTTTGTATCCCCTTTGTCAACAGTTAGTTGTTTGCTGAATCATTTATATACTTTTATCCCTTTTTTATTATGTACTTGCATACACAAAAGTTCAAAAGCATCTTTATTGCTTTGGAAAAGGGGAAACAGGTCACATGGTTTATTGTTGTGGATGAGCTAGTGAGTTTTTAAAGGAATATGCAGAGGTCTTGTGCTATCAGTTTGATATTGGTGGATGTGGATGTTTGCACATCGTATTTATGGGTGCTGGTATGTGTGATCTCTAGTCTAAATGTTTACCTTAATCAGACATCATTATAAGTATTACTGGATGATTTAATCAACTGTCTTATCTTTGTTGTTTAATTGCAGTAATCTTTTATGTGTGCCTTGCATCTGTAATGAGCATCGTGGCTTGAGTAATAGCTTTTCAGTTTTCAGTTGTCTCTGCTGGTCAAAGTGTTAGACGCAAAGTTCAAAGTTGGAAGCTCTTACAAACGTGGAAGAGCAAAAAGGTCTGGGTTTGGTGTATCAAAGCTGTGAAACTGACATTAACAATAATTTTGTGGTCTTCAGGATATGGTGTAGCAGCTGGCACACCCACAGGGCAAGGCTCAAAATCATCAAAACTGGGTAAACCCTCAAATCTCTGACTTATTCTTGCTTTTCCTTTAGGGAAAGGAATTCATAGATATTCATTCATGCTTAATAAAAAAGACACAACAAATAACAATCATCTAAACATTCTTAAAACAAGATACATTTACCTGAGAATCAAAATGATTTAAAATAAGTAATGTTTTCCCGAAAAAAGAAAAAAAAAGTATCAAAATTAAATATGTAAGTTGGTAACTTAATGCTTTAAAAAAAAAAGAAAGAAAGAAAAAAATAACAAAAATATTAAGGAAGATATTCTTTTCATTTGTAAAATTTGTGTGTATTTATTTATTTAAAATTTTTTATTGTTGTGTAGCTGTAAAGCTGTATGTTTATTACTTATTAATTTGTAATCATGTTTTATTCTCTCCGCCTTTTTTGTTTGATAAATATGTTATTTTTTGTTGAAGTCTGAGTCAGTTTGGGCCTCTTTGCTGAAGGTTTAGGAAGTGTTAGAGCACAGAAAGTTCTCAAACTACTGAATAATCTTAATTATCAGTTTCTGGTTTGAAGTTCAGTTTAGTTGTCCAGCCAGCAGGGGGTGTTATTATTATTATTATTATTATTTTTGTTTATTTTTTATTTTATTTTTTTGCTCATCCGAAATTATTAAAGGAAACGTTGAGGAGCATGCAGTTGCTGTTTGAATCAATAGGTTTTGTACCTAATTTTAGAACCTATTGAAAAGGTACTGCCCCAGGGACAGCTTTGAAGTTTTTTTACCTATAGTGTAGGGAGCAGAAGTGTGCAGTTCCATTCAGTACCACTTTTTTATTTTTTTGGTCATGTTGTGTTCGTCTGCCTGCTTTTATTATGTAATTCTGTCTTTTTGCTGTGACACAATAGAGATATCCTGTTGTACATTAGATATTTGTTGCGATCTTTATCTCTCACATCAGGAATCACTATTCTAATGTGCAACTTTGCGTAGATGTTTGAAAAGTTAGAATGCTTGCTGTGACTATGGTTAACATCCTGATAAGTGTAGTTTACAGTTATGTTGCTGCAGTTGATGTATCTGTATTTGCAGGTGTTGGGCCTAGAAGTGGCCAGCCCGTGTCACAGAGAGAGAGGGGCAATGGTAAAGCTCAGTACCTCCATGTGTGACTTCCATGCTTTTTCAGTCTGCTCTTCTGGATTTTTAGCTACAATATTTTAGCCATGTACACTGCATGCTGAGTGCTCACTATACTGTACATGCATATTCTATTTTTTACTTTGCTTTTCTCTCTAGCAGGGTAGCATCTCTCATATTTTTACAATAGTGGCAGCTGCTGTGTTGGTGGTATCTTGATGAATGTTAACTGCTGTTTTGGGGTTTAGGTTACAGTCGCGGAGGGGTCTCTAATGGACAGGGCGCTATAGCCAATGGTAAAACTCATCCCAGATGTATGTGGGGCTTCACAACTGAAAGATTATTTGCTGTACAATATGACTGACATAGTTGTAGTATATAGTGGAGTGTAATATTTAAGGATTTATAAACTATGGCCATCTGAGATTTTAGATTAGATAAAGTCTAGGATCATGTTTTTATACTCACACCTCGAGTATATATTACCACTATTTGTGGTTTGTTTTTAGAGTGATTACAGACTTACCAAGCACACAACTAATTTACAGTCGTGTACAGTGTCCCCTAATGGCACAGGCTAGTCCAAATGTTTTTAAGTAATAAATGTCTGTGGGACTAGTAGTAATTGTAGCTGTGGTCGATAGGTTTTCCCTCAGGACCAGGAGTGACCAATGGAATGAGAGCTCAAATTAAGGGTAAACCCACTTTAACAGCTCAATTAAAGCCAACCAGAACATATCAGACTGTAAACAATAACCTTTTATTTCAAATTCCTATCTTTGTTGTCTTACACTACCATTCAGAAGTTTGGGGTTGTTGAGATGTTTAAGTTTCTCACTTGTGCTAACCAAGGCTTTATTCATTGGATCCAAAAATGCAATAAAACATAAATATTTAAAACCATTTTATATTACAGTATATATTTAACAATGTGATTAATTCCTGTGAAACTGAAATTGTAGCCCTTACTCCAGCCTTCAGTGTCACATGATCCTCCAGGAATCATTCTAACATGCTGATTCGCTGCTCAAATAACATTTACTATTATTACTTGTGTTGAAAACAGTTGTGCCACGTAATATTTTTATAGAAACCATCATATGTTGCTTTAACTTATAATGCCTTTATCATCCCCAGACTTTTGAACTGCAGTGTAGATATCTATGAATCAACACTATTGGTACAAGATCGTGTACATTGTGTAGGTAAATGCTGTTATGATCTGTAGGCTATGGTCCAGCAGCAGGTATGATTAATGGACGAGGAATTATAAACAATGGTAACGTTTATATTCTCTTAGTAGCACACAAATGATCTTTTCCTATCTGTAAGCAATCAGTGAAACGTTTCTGGAATAAATGAGTATATTCTTTGGATGTGTGAAAGGCAATGCATGCAAAAAGACTGTTTTTAAAGCATATAGGTGATGGGAACTATGTTGAGATAAACCACTGTTGTAATACAATGCAGGACCAGTTTTGCCCAACGGACAGGGCACCAAACCATCCAATATGGGTAAACATCTTCCGTATTAAAATGTCACCGGTTTATGGCTGAATGCATGTCACGAGGTGGTGTTTTCTCCAGTCTAAAATCAATACAGTACTCCAACCGTCATCCAGTGAAATTTATATATAGCCTTAAACACAAGTAATGACTGTGGACTGGAAAACCCACCCCTCATCAAGGACTCATTGCAGCTGCAGGTCTATGAATAAGTGCTTTTCTGTACCACAGCTGTTCAGAAAGGTTTGCGTTGTGTGTGTGTGTGTGCTGGACTAATGCCTCATCTGTTTCTTGGGGCTGTTCTCTTTTCTTTTTATATGCTTCACCTGAGCCTTTATCTTTTTATCTGCCTTTGTGCTGATGTGTGCCCAATGCATGCTGCGTTATTTCTGTCCCACAGGCCACATGTATGGACCGGTCACGCTGAGAATTCGTCTTGCATGATTACTTTGACCCACAGGCCCCTGAACTGTCACGTTATTTTGTGATTGCCATGATTTTTATTACTAATGGCCATAGTTTCATAGTTTGCATGTTTTGTTCACAGGATATGGCCTTGGTGCCGCTGGTTATCTTGGTGCTGGTTTTTCTGACGGTTACGGAGCAGGTATCTAGGATTACTGTTTCTCTCTCAAAGGTCCCAGTATCATTAATGCAAGCTCTAGAATATTCATATTTTGCTAAAGCTATCTTATTTCCTTATTGCTGATACAGGTCTAGGGGCAGGTGGATATCCACAGGGAGTTCGTGCAGGGAAGCAGATTGGTAAATATTGTCTATTTTATTCATTATATAGAGGAGACGGGGCTAAGGGCTACATATGAGAACTGTAGGGTTTTTAGTTAAAAGTCTAATTACATAAAGGTGTGTTTTCTACAGAGGACAGCTACTTTAGATCTTTTCTCCTTAATATATATTTAAGATATTGTCCTTTGTTTTTTCTAATGGTTTTCTATTCTTGTCTCTGTTAGTACCCAAGTGAAACCTTTTATAATAGCATAACATTGTTGCAGCACGATGCATTAAGCACAAGTGTGGTCAGATCAGGTGCCTGCTGCTTCAGCACAAAGCCCAGAGCTGCTCTCCAGGCAAAGTGCTCCTCTAAGGCCTGTGTGTTTGGGTTCTTGCACAAACATGTGCGTGCCAGTTTGTGCAAGAAACACCAAATATTTCACACTCTATGTTATGCATATTTTTTTCCGAATCATTTTGGTTACACAGTGGTTGGCTGGCTTCCTGTGTTACTTTTACACCTTGTACATTGTTGAGTTACATTTTCTAAGTTTTCTTCTTGGCAGGTTACAGCAATGGATATGGCAGTGAGGTTTATGGCACAGCAGACGGTTATGGAGCAGGTGAGACTAGATGGGATAGCTACGATGGAGCGTGTCCTAATGTCCCACTAATATAGAAGCATAATTATAATTGAGTGACATTTACAATTTTGTTACAGGACTTGCCTACCCATCAGTGTTAGCTGATAATGTTGGCCTGAATGGTTTGGCTGGTAAGGCTGAAGGTTCTGACTGCATTCACACTAAAGAGATTCACAATATTTTAGATTGTAAAATATAACCTCCTTCAGCCTAATCTGGGTGAAGCATCTGAATTGCAATAGCTTGACTATCAGCTGTGTGCAATTGCTTTTATACTAATGCTAAGGTAATCTGAGCAAGACTGTAATATGCTCCTAGAATACTACTAATGGAAATAGTAAACCAAGTGTTTTGCATACATTAAGTAGAAGCAGCTTCATCTGCATGAAATCACAGAGGACAATGTCTGCTCTTTCAGGTCTCGGAGCTGGAGGCCTTGGAGGACCGGGGCTGGTAGTGAACCCCGGCCTGGGTGCTGATGCCAAGTCCAGAAAATATGGCAAGAAAAGTCATCTGAAGATGACAGTTAAATATAAAATAGTTTGAATTAAAAAAAAATACAGCTAATGTACTGTTTTGATAAATCATTACAGTTTAAAGGGTTAGTTCACCAAAAGTAAATTTGGAAAAAGTAAACTCACCCTTGTGTCATTCCAAACCTATAAGGCCTAAAAACAAAAACTATTTAAGATCATTTTGATGATATCAGAGACCATCTGACCCTCCATAGACAGCAATACAAGTGAAATATATCCAGAAACGTCCATGTGACATCAATGGATCATCTTCAGATCATCATTATCTTCAGTTAGAAGAATACTTTTTTGTGCAAATAAAAAGCATCATATACTCAGCCATTCTTCTCTCATGACTTCCACAATTTCAGAGAATATTTCTGCATAAGCGTATGTGCAAACAGCACAGATTATACGCATGCTTCCACTCAAATATAAACAAGGCTGATTACGTCAAGTAATTAATGACCAATTTAAAATTTTTATGTGAACTAACCCTTAAAAAGACTATTTTAAAGTACTTTAAAAATGTCTTGTGAGGATGAAGTTGAATTTCCTTCAGTTTTACATGATCATGAAACATGAAACATTTCCTCTTATTATCGACGTTGAAAACATGTTTGCTGCTTTATAATCTTAATATATAACCTTGATCCTTTTTTTTAATTCTTTGATGAATAGAATTTTTAAACAAACCACATTCATTGCTTCATATCATGTAATAACGGTCACTTTTGATCAACTTAATGCATTCACATCTTTTAAAAATCTTATGGACAGATTACAACATTTTCCTACTATTCACCTGCTAGTGACAAAAGTTGCCAAATGTTTTTATTGTTGAGTCATGCTAATGTCTCTTCTTCTTTGTCTAGATGTGTCTTGTGGTTGCTTGATCGTGTAATACCTTTGGTTTAATTTGTCTAAAGGGGCAGGTGGAGTACTAGGAGCTGCCGGATCATTGCCTTACGGTGGCCAGCCTGTGGTCTCAGCTGGACTTGGCCCTCAAGGCAAGGCTGGTAGTTATGGTGGAGCTACATATGGAGGAATACCAACCCTTGGTCCAGACGCTTCTTTGGGTATGTGCAATGCACATGTTTGTTATTCAAATGCAACATGCAAATCTCATTTTTCCGGCTGTCCCGATGCTTTGCCTGAGGATTTGACTTGAACGCGAATGTACCCTGTGAGAAAAACAAAGAAGATTTAAACAAGAGAATAAAGAGTGGTTATAAACCAATCATGGTTGTAAAGATCAGATAACTTTTATAAGAAAGAAAGTAAAGATGGTCTGTCTCCTATCAGGTGGTACAGGTGGAGCAATGGAGCCTTTAGCAGGTAATATTGTGGAATTTTTGGGAAATACATCTTAAGTCATCTTTTTCTGAAAACGAAATGTTACTGCCGCAGGTGGAGCAGTAGGCCAGATTCCTTACAGTGCACCAGTCATTGCAGCTGGGCTTGATGGTGAGTTAGTAAGAAAAAGAAAAAAGCAGAACATCATAGATGGCCTGATTGTGACCCAGGTGTAAATGTTTTTATCTGCAGTTGATGCTGGTTATCCTTTTGGTGCTGAGCAACTCAGTCTTGGCGCTGATGCTACAAAGACCGCTGCCAAATATGGTGAGATTATGAGCAGATTTGTTTTATTCTTATACACTGAATACATAGCTATTAAATACACTTCCATAAAAGATGTTTTGAAAGACAGTAATAATATTCTTTTCAGCATGGATACATTAAATTGATCAAAAGTAGTAAAGACATTTATAATGTTCTATTCTAGAGTTCTCTTAAAAATAAGCCTGGTACTATAAATTTCCCATTTGTCAAAGAGTCCTTAAAATATCTATCACAGTTTCCACAGTGATATTAAGATGCACAAGTGTTTTCCAAATTGATAGTAATAAGAATGCAACATCACAACTTCCAATGAACATCCAATCAGCATATTAGAGTGATTTCTGAAGGATCATGTGACACTTGAAGTCTGCTGAAAATTCACCCTCACAGGAATGTATTGCATTTTTAAACAGCAGTTTTAAACTCCAGTATTATTTCACAATAATTTAGTTTTGTCGCTGCATTTGTAAATAAGTAAGTAAATGCAGTCTGTGTGAGCAAAAAAAAGACATTAACCCAGACTTTCGCACACTAGTGTATGCATTAAATATTTAACTTCAACTGATTAAATAATTAAATCATCTCTAATATAGACTGATACCTGGTACGGATGTATCATGCATGCCAAATGACCACCGGTCTGCGTTCTAATCTTCATCATATCTCCAGTAACATGCTAAAACCATGCTGATGTCATTGACAACTGACTTGAATGCCGTTGACTAATAACCAGTGTGTTGACTGATCATTTCTAGGCACAGGCTATGCAGCTGCACTAAGTACTGGTGGTCAGGGGCAATATGGTGGTGAGTAAACCAGTGACATGAGTTAGACAAACTAGTGAGATTCTAACCTAATCACATCCGTGAAGGTCTAATGTGTGGTTCGTTTCACTATAGTAATTTTTTTTTCTCACAGGACAGAAGGATGGAAGCAAGCTTAGTGGCATTTATGGTAATGGGTACAAAGGTAGATGATATATTAGAAGATCTGTATTTTTAAGTCAGCCTATTATGTCTTCACTCATCCATCTCTTCTCATCTTCCTTATAGGCTGATTTCCAAGGCCTTGCTGTTAACCTCGTCAGTGTTTTTTGGCCCCTTTATGCCTAGTGTTCCTCAGCGTTGTGCAGTTTTGTGACATGTTTTTGTCTGCCATATTGTTTTAGTGTTAGTTTTATGCCTGTTTGTGTGGGCATGTGTGTTTGGTGCATCGGTGTGGTTTTGATGTTCATTGTTCTGTTTCTTGGTGTTTGTGAATGTTCCCCCGGTCTTGTCCAGAGGAGTGTTTCATGTCCCTTGTGTGTCTCTGTATCTAACTAAAACATGCTAAGCACTTGATTGGCTGTTATTTTAATTCTTATGAAACACTAAATATCTCACCTCTTAATCTGACTCCTTAGTGTTTGTTTGACAACTATATGATCAACAAGGGGAAAGACTGCCCAGTCCTGCTTTGGCATTTATGGGGTTCGATCATGCACTACATGCAGCAGATGGTTTGGAATTCTGTTGTGAGGTCATGTTTTATTAGATTAAAAGTGAAAACTAACAAAATGACATAAGTCATAAGCTCTGATATGGGTATACATACTGCTCTCAATTCTCATCTGTCTACAGGAAAACCACATAATGAACATCCTGTGTCATACTCATGAGACATTTCAGAGGAAACAAGTCAGAGCCATTGTTGAAGGGACAGTTAACCCCAAAATAAAGACTCTGTTACCAATTACTCATTAAACTCGTGTCAAAGGCTTTCTTTCTCAAAATGTTTCAGTGGGGGTTTTTTACGCTCTACACAATAAAAGTCACTGGTGTCCAGTGTTGTTTTGGACCACAAAGAAGAAAGAAATGACATGAAGGTAATAGTGACAGAATTGTTGTTATTCCATTTTTGACGAAAAACACTCAGAGAAGACTTTTTATTAAGTTTTTATTGACACAGAACATTATGTTATTAGTTATTTTCACATACAATAAAATACTGTCATAGTGACTCATAACATTACTTGTAAAGAAATTATGCTTCTTACAATCAACAAAAATAATTGTGTTCAAAGTGTAGACTGAAGGAGCATAGTACACTGTATACAATGTGTTTTTGAAGCATAGAAATCCTGCAATAAAGGCAGCAGATAATAAATATGTTGTCTCTAAAGAGAAATATTAAAGGATTATATTAAATATGTCTAATAGTGATTAATGCAAAGTTATTTTTTAAATAGTCGCATAAACAGATTCAAAGCTGAAACTGACTACAGAATGGTTTTAGCACTGTAGTTTGTCTTTTGATAAACATAAAGTCTGTCCAGAAGTACTCCCTTGCTCATCAGTATTTCAGCCGGCACAGGTCGTGCATTTCGCGATGTGTATGCCTTCTCCAGGTGAAAGTTCATGGGGGAACCGACATATTTTTCACAGGAGGGGCCAGACAAACTCGGAGCGCATGTGACTTCTGTTTTGTAGAACAGCAGGCCGTGATTTAAATTGCAGAAATTTTCAGAGGATCCTGATTTCATGGATACTTCACAGGTTCCTAGCAAATCATCATCCCATTTACTATCTTCATCCCACACCTCCAGTTTTATCTTGTCATTCTCCCCCAGGACAACATTACCCAAATCAAAGGTTCTCCCCCAGTAGGGCGAGTTGTTGTTTGTGATCATATCAGTGCGTCCAATCTGAATGTTATTTTGGCCGAACACTTTAACATAGCCATCGGTCGCTGTAGTTTGGTCACCCCACAGGCCTTGAGCCCTTACGATTGTGACCTTTGCTCTAGAAAGTCCACGCTTAGATGGGCAGCAGTCTGGTGTGATCCCAGGGTTGTTGCGACAAGTGCAGACACACGGGTTGTTTGGGTTGGTTTTGACGCCATCTTTGCAAGAGTCAGTGCAGTTCCTCCAGAGGGACTTTTCCAGGATGTAGTCATGGATGGCTTGACGCAGGTGTTTGCGCACTGGGTTTTTGGTGGGGATCAGCTCGTGCAGGGACTCCAGAGAGTAAGAAATCACGTCTGGGTTTTGTGGTAGGGACTCAAGCCATTCCTTGTAAGCTGATGGATCTTTTCCTGCTGAGAAAAGGAGCTCAGGCTCTGTATTGTGACCTCCAGTCACCTCGGTCAGCCTTTAAATTAAAAACCAGTTAATTAGGGATACACTCATATTAAAAGTCTTTTAGAAATGAACATGAAATTTTCATAAAAACTGCTTCTTTCTAGTGTTTTAATTGTGTTTTCTAGTACAAACATCTAAATATTATTATGTAAAGATACCTTTATTTCAGTTCAGGTCCGTTTATTAATTTATAAAGCACTATCAAAAAAAACAAAGTGCTGTACAATAATGAAGGTAATTCCTCAAAGAGAAAATAACAACCGATAAAACACCAAAACAGTATAAAGATTTTTATATATTTATTTATTTTTTAAGAAAAAACATGTCTGTCATTGGGGTAAGGAAAAATGCTTTTGATTACATAAATTGTTCTTAATTTTTTTTTTTTTTTTAATTATTCTTTAAATCTTAGAAAACAAGACTTGTGTCATTAAGCTTCTAGAGTAAATGTATCTTTTTTTATTTAGATATTTATACGAAATAAGAAATTCACTTTTTTTCTTTACAATGTGGCTGATATAACAGATGAATTACTGAGATGAAAAATATTCAATACTGTTTTTTTTTCTAAATAAATAAAATATCAAATATCAAAAACAAATAGACACATTAAAAAATACTAATTAACAGTATTAGTTTTAAATGAACTTTGACACCACAACATTATTATTTACAGTATGAAATAGGGGTATCAAATAGATCTGCCAAAGATTACATTTAGCAGTGTTATTCATTGATGTTTTTAAAGCAGCTGATGATGGGGGAGCTCATTTAAATGTAAAAACAAAAGGGATGTACTGGACAGCCCGACTTGTCCTCTAACTTAAACGCCCGTATAGGTTGTTTGTACAATAGCAGTTCTGATAGGAAAATTGCGTTCCTATCGGCAACAGAATATTTGCATATTGATGTTTTGTACTATTTTATCGGTCATGTGATTCAGGGATGTTGTAACTCAGTTTGTAGGCAGATGCGTTATAAGATGTGGTCATGGGTTCAAAACCAGAGAAGGCATGTGCTCATAAAACCCTATAAATCATGATTTTGCACAGTTTTTGTAAGGGGTAGGTTAGGGGTGGGTTACTGTGGTCGTTCAAACAAATTACGCCTAGTAAAATATATTTTAATCATGGTGAGATTGGCGTAAAAACTTTACACACTGCATTTAAACAAAACACGCATTTTGATGCATGACCACAGACGCAATACGACACTGTCGTTATTTTTTATGCCTGCTAGAGGGTGTGTACCTTTAAAAACGTAAATATAAGTTGAAATAAGGTACTTGCACAAATGACCTATAGAGTGTTTTTTGTTGGAGGACAGACTCGTATGTATGACAAGCTACAAATGACAATACAGGTGATAATTTAAACCCACCTGTCATTAAAACGGCTGGAGAAGCTGTTTTTGCTCTCTGTTTTGTCCCTGTCTTCATTACAGTGCTTACTTTCGGCTTTCATATCTACTTTTCCAAGAACGCTGGCACTGGCCTCCACGTCCAAGCATGTCTTCACTTCATCTGCACTTAAGCCCTGCAGAGCGATCTCACACTGTCTCATACTGGTCACAGAGTGTATGCTTCCACCAAGAGTTACCTGGCAAAACAAAAAAGTAGCACACACACGCTTCAGAGTCATGACTTGCCCCGCGCTGTATTGTGTTGTTGAAGCGCTTTGGGCTTTTGTAATGCATGCATGTGGAATAAACTGCAAACCAGAATTACCTTAGTGATGTAATGGGTTCCGTAGGTGTTAATGAACTTAATAAAACGGTTTTTATACTGAAGATTGTATGTCTTGGGAAGCTCCTTCACAGAGAGCTTGAACTCAGGATGGAGAATAGGCTTGTTGGAGACCCTGTAGCTGTAGGTTAGAAGAGATAGGAGAAGGATATGACTCTTTCGTTTCCTTTATCAAGAATAAAAAACAATCAGTATTTAAGAAAGGCATGAATCGATGGAAGCTGGTATGTCGCACCTGTAAAACGAACAAGAAATGCTTTGACTGGCAAAACTGTACTTGTCATTTTTGGTCTTCTCCATCGAGTACTCTGCAAGCTTTGAGTTAGCTCCAGCCAGAATGAATGAGCCTTTATTTTGGCCAACATCTATATCCAAACTTGCACCCCAGTTGTCCTCAATGGAGGAGCCGCTGGAGCTGACCAGTTCTTCACTGGACTGGTACAGGGAACTTGATAACTGAATGCTGCACTTTTTGCTGGATCTCCAGTCTACTACAGATATGGGAAGCTTTTGATGCGCTCCTTCCATGTAGGGGTTCTTGCAAAGAGTGCATGATTTATCCTTTCGCCTCCAGACCTCTGTGTTAATGACAAAGGCTCCCTTGCGCTGCATCTTGGTCACATCGTATCCTTCTCCAGCCAGGTTGGACCCGGGGGCGAAGTTTGCTTCTGCACATTCATTCACTTTACCTTTAGTGCACGACTGCACAATGGGCAGAAAGAGGTAAAAAACAAGCCCCGACCACATTCCTGGAAAATGGATTGAGATAAGGTGTATGGATGCTCTTCTTTCCTATGAAAAAACGAGTTCATGTTTTATTTATATTTTATTTATATTTTATTATAAAAAAAAATATTGACAAAAATTATAAAAATGTATACCTTATATGATTCTTAAAGTCTGTTCTCTAAAACATCACTGATTTTGAAAAGTGAACTTGTTAGGTCTTGTTCTGCGAGTTTTTGTAATAACAGTCTGTTGCGCATGGACATGATAGAAAAAGATTATTATATTTTGTGGTTGTTAGAATAATAACAATTTAGTGAATCTTGACTGCAGGGATCAAATGTAATATCAGTTCATTTAAAATGTAAGTATTATTACTAAAATGTAAAGCTCAAATACCTTTATAATGTTAATAATAAATTAATTAATGCAAATATTGCCATAATACAGTAGGTCATTTTAGTCCAAAAAAATGTAAACAATTGAACCTATAACTGTTGATAAAAAACATTTTATTAAAAACCTTATCTGACTGATTTATAGTGCACTTCTTGCAGCTATAGAAAAAATCAAGATCTCAATTAAATATGTGCAGTTTGACATGGTTAGTGCAAACTGTCTCATGACCAGAGCAGTTTAAATACTTTTTGCACCTTGAGAAGAGGATGGATGCACCAAAGCTCCAAATAGAAATCACAAAGATTCTGAGTACATGCTATTTTTAAGGTGTCTGGTATTAATACATGAATTCACAACTGAGTGCGTTCATAAAACGAGTAAACATCACAATAGTGATCGGTTGGAGAACAGTAAGGTATTAATCAGTTGCAATTCTTGGTTCTTGCACTAAAATGGTGCAAAGATACAATATTGCACTAAATCAAAAGTTCAAATATTACAAATATGTTACAAAATTGGTGTCATAATACTGCTAGGACTAACATTGATGATGTGCTTTACAAAAAAAGTAAATGTTTATTTGATGGTTGGGATATAGTTTGGGATCAAACTGTTCAGTGCCTCATTTTAAAACTCTCCAAAATGCAACTAATTTTGAAATATTAACATGACTGTCATAACAGGATGTATGCCTTGTGCTGCATGTTTTTTAATAACAGCATGCTGTGCATGAACATGATGGAAAGAGCGCTATTATATAATAGTTAGGATTACGGCAATTTAGTAATTATCTCATATATGAGGAATATTATTAAAAGGAACACATTTCAGTTGTTTATTTCTTTTGCTTTACATCACAGACACAAACTTATGCAGCAAGTAAAAAAACAAACATGATTTTCTTTAAAAGGTGATGTAAAATCTTCTTACCTTAAAACTAGTCTGTTTTGCCCAGCAGGCATTGGAGAGTGATGTGTGTAAAAGGGGCTATGTGTAGGAAATAAATGCTTGCTTGTGGGTGGGTTTACCGTTATGTGCTACCAATAAAAAATACACTCATCCGTTGTGGGCTGAGTGAGGGTACGTGTTTTAGTTCAGAGGAATTGAACGTGGTCTTGAATAGCCACTTCAGCACTGAGTACATGCTTTGTGGTTAAACGGTGTATAAAGACAAGTCAGTGGAACATGCGAGCATTCATTTACACATCGATTTGTGTGTTGTCAAAAAGTCAGACCGTAGGACTAAACTTGTCAAATCAGAACTTGACTAATTGTTAAATGTACCTCAATGCTGCTGTTAGTCACATAGCTCCTCTTGTGGCGTTAACCTCCTACACACTTTTCACACTTTGCCAACCTAACAACTAAAAATGACACCAATCACTAAGACAAATCATTTAAACTGCTGCTGTCATAATTGTTTTATTAACCACAAGATCTGAATGCATGTAAGTGCAAAGCATACTGAGAGAATACAGCAAACACCCACAGATCGTATCAAGATCTGAATAGCTAATTAAACTAATGAAGCATGAGCACAAATGAAGATTTTGTGATGAAATCCAAGAGCTTTCTGAGCAGAAACTAAACGAAATAAAGATACAAAAGCCGTCACTGGGGTGGTAACTTTTCAACAGGTTCACTTTTGTACTTATTAGGTTCATATAGGGTTAGGTTAGGGTTAGGGTTAGGCTTTATGTACTAATATGTACCTTTAAGTGACCAAAATGGACCATAAGTACAAACACGTACCAGTTTTTCTGGGCTTTGCATAGCTTGAGGATGTTTTAATCACCCTTTAAATATATTATTACTTTTTTTTCCAAAGAGAAGCAAGCGAACTCATTGGATTTGAAGAAATTCTTACTTATTATATTTTGCTTTGCTGATACGTTTTCACAAAGTTTGCGTTTTGCTTTTAGAGTCACTGGTTTGACTAAACAGCAAGCGGCGCTCATCTAAAAGTACCCCCATTTTCACCAGCTCATCTTTCGGGATGGGACGGGCATGTCGTGACACGTATACCTTCTCCAGATGGGAGGCCATTGGAGAGCCCACATATTCTGTGCATAAGGAGCCGGCTAAACTAGGACCACAAGTTACAGCCGTTTTGTAGTACAGCACACCATGGTTAAGTTTACAGAAATCTGATTTCACGCCGGCTTTCAGTTGTATGTTGCATGCCCCCAAGAGGTCATCGTCCCACTTGTTGTCCCTGTCCCACACTTCTAGCCTCAGCCCCCCAAACTGAGAGAGAACAAAACTGCCGAGATCAAACTTCCAGTTCCAGGTTGGTGAGTTTTGGTTCCAAATCACTGTTGTTTCCCCTAGAAAGTACTTCTGATTTCTCAGAACCTTGACATACCCATCAGTCTGTGTGTAGTAATCTCCCCACAGACCTGTCGCCCTCATCAAAGTTACACTAATCTGAGCGAGTCCGCTCTGTGTAGGGCAGCAGTTTGCTTTTACTAAAGGGTTGTTATGACAGCTGCAGACACAGGGCTCTTTGGGGTTAGTTGCGATGCCAGCCTTGCAAGTTGTAGAGCAGTTCTTCCAAAGGGCCCTCTGCAGTATGTAGTCACGAATGGCTCGGCGTAACTGCTCATGTTTTGGGTTCTCGACTGGCAGCAACATATAGAGGGGCTTCAGTGAATAGGAAATCACGTCTGGCTTTTCTGGGACTGAGGAGAGCCACTGATTGAAAGCACCAGGGTCATTGCTGTCTGAGAAGAGAAGCGCTGTGTCTTGAGCGTGACCACCCGTGATTTCAGTTAACCTTGTGAAAAAAAAAAGGAAAATTAAAGAAAGCTTGAACCCCTCCCCTTGAATAATAATGATGCAATAATAATGATAATAACATACACTTGCTGTATTTTTGTCTTATTATTATATTATATTATATTATATTAGGAAAAAACTACTGTTCCCACAAAATGTATACATTTATTAAATTCTCTTTATTTAATTTTATAAACAGTGAAACAGAAAGGTTCTTCAGATGTTAAAGGTTCTTTATGGAACCATTAAGACAAAAAAGGTTCTTCTATGGCATTGTGAAGCTGACATGCAGTTCCAAAGTTACTTATAGTAACAAAAATGCCTGAAGTGGATTTTTAAAAATAAAGTGTAACTTAATATTTATAATATTTATTTCAGACTATATTTTCAATATACAAACCTGTCAGTAAAACTGTTTGCAAAACTCTGTGTGCTCAGTTTTTTGTCTTTGGTCTCTTTACAGTGACGGAAAGCAGTGTCTACGCTTGCCCTCCCCTTAACACTTGCAGATGCCTCGACATCCAGACATGTTTTGATCTCATCCGCACTGAGGTCCTGTAGAGTAGCCATGCATTGTTTGACGCTGGTCACAGATTGCACTGTTCCACCAAGTTTCACCTAAAGAACAGATCACAAGCAACAGTGACATAAATGCGATAGACTGAGTGAAATAGCACACATTGATATTGATATGTTTTGGCTTACCTGGAAAATGTAATGTGTGCCAAAATTTTCAACAAAAGACACGTAGCTTTCTTTTGTTTGGTTGTCGTACGTCTCTGGAAGCCTTGTTAATTCGTAGCTTAGCTCGTGATGAAGAGGAGCGCGGGTGCTAATTCTGTATCTGAAGAAAGCCGTTTATAGTGCTGCACATTAAAACCCATATATCACAACATTCATATCACAGCAGTAAACTAATATGGGTTAAGTCTTACCCGTAGTATCCGCAGGATGTAGACTGCTTGATGAAGCTGAACTTGTCCTTTTTGGTCTTTGCCATTGAATACTCAGAGAGCTTGGAGTTCGTTCCAGCCAACATCAGGGACATCTTATTTAACATATTGCCCAATCCCAGGTCAGCTTTCCAGTTGTTCCCTATTAAGGAGGTGCTGGAACTGACCAGGGCCTCGCTGGACTCGTATACAGAGCTGGATAATGATTTTTTGCATTTTTGGGTGGCCCTCCAGTAAAGCAAAGACACTGGGAGCTTCTGCTTTTTGTTCTGCATGAATGGGTTTTTACACAGGTTGCACGTGTTGTTCGTCAGCTCCCACTTACTCATGTCGATGACAAAAGTCCCTAGGCGTTGCATCTTAGTTATGTCGAAACCCTCTCCAGCCAAGTCAGATCCTGGCACAAAATTGGCATCTTGACACTCTGCTTCTTTACCCAGAAAACATGCCGGGCTGGTTGGAGGAGTAAGGTACAGAAGAAGCCCAGACCACAGGATAACTAGAGGAATCATTTTGAGTTTGAGTGATATCCTGCTGTGATAAATATACAGAAATACAGAAATAAGGTTAAAAAAAAACACGATTAGCAATTTTAAGACTGTTAAAGTTCTTCCCTCATATATTGGTTCTAATCAAAGTCTTTGTGCAGGATTTGACCCTAGACCCTTCCTTAAATGTACTAATCATGAAACAAGTTTAAAATAAATCATTTTATGCTGGATTTTAGCATTTAAACTTTGAGTATATCGTTCCCAGGTAAAGTCCCAGGTAAAGTCGCTAGAACAATATTTTATTTGCATTTTTTACAGGAGCAGAGTTAAGTTGTGAAGTAATAGCTTGAAGATATTAATATAGGTATTATTATTAATCAATAAACTGATTCACAATTAAGTGAGTGAGTATAAGCTCCTATTCACTTACCTGCAAGATCTTTTTATTCATAATCTGAAAGTGGTCAGTACAGAATGAGAAACACAAGTCCTGTCCTCATATTTATGTACCGCTGCAATGGACAGATTCAAAAATATTCACACCTAGGTGGTCACTGACTCATCATGTGTAAAAAAATAAAAGGAAGGAACATGTAAAGGTGTTGCTTGACACAAATACGTTTGTAAAACAGACCACAAAAAAGAAGACTCATTATCTTCTTTAATGCCTACATAAAACGTAAAAAAAAAAAAGTTGGAGACAAAACAGAAATGGAGACATTTACTAGTTATATGCAAAAAAAATTAACTACCTGAAAAATAGGCTAATAGAAAACAATCTTTTTGAGACTTAAATCAGACCTAGGATGAAAGTTATTTTGCTTGTTTTTAAAGCTTTACTTTTTTTAGCATGAATGTACTGCTGATTCTGATCTGTAAATTATGCAAACAGTATGCATATTAGCTAAAATTAATGTATAAGGCAATCTATATCTTACGGTCATGTAACTTTACTTAAGTTTTTCTGTAACCCTTTTGAATATTATCACATCAATTAAAAATTTTGTTTTAAATTAAGTGTTCGAAATAAAACAACTTATTTGCAGATTCAATCAAAAAAGGTCACAGGCCCAGATGCAGATAAAACTGTCATATGACTGTGGTTTACATGGTTTAGTCGGGGGATTGTGACTCATAAAAACTCATTTTTCACATTGCGGTTGGAAATTTTAATTTTGACTCGTGGTGTATGTGTTACCTTTTAGTCACATGTTAAGACAAAAGCAAATTAACCGTACATTAGTCAATGTTGGGAAGGTATTGTAACCATTTTGATTACTTTATTAATGTAAATGTTTACTTGTTTTTTTGGATTACTTTTGTAACTGATAAATGTTTTCAACTATAATTTTACCTTTTAAGACAGTTAAAGCAAGCTGGATTAAACTTATTTAAAACATTCCCAATCCAAATAGGAAATAAAAAAGTTGTCGAATATGCATAAGTTCTCATAAGTTAATAAGGTCTAACCTAAATTACTGAAACATTGGTGTCTCATATTGTAGAGCAGGTGTAAAGTACTTATGTAAAAATAACTGATTACTGCACTTAAGTGAGAAGGCCATTTTTGAGGTGTTTCATTTTGGTTTTAGAAAATAAGTTTGATTGCTCTTCTCACAAAACAGATCTTTTGATTTTGTTGCATTTTCTGTGCCTTGTCTATTACTTTTATGTACCTTCCTGTCTCCCGTGCTGTTTGTAGTCAGTTTGTATCTTATCTTGTTCAGCTTTTTAGCCTTCCGAGTATATACAGCCTTATAGTTCTTAGTGAGTTGTTGAATATAATTGGTGTGTTTGCTTGTCATGCTGTTTTTTGTTCCCTGTAATTTTTGGCTTATTATTTGTTCCAAGAAACATCTGCATATAGGTTCGTGTCTCTGCCTGTTTTTCCTAACTTCTCCGCAACATTACAATTTTTCACTGGCATGTCATCTCTACACCTTTGGCAGTCGATGCATTGATTCGGGAAAGGAATTAATTAAATTAAATGTGTAAAAATATTTAGGTGTAACCCCCTGTTAACATTTTCAGTAGTAACTATAATTTAGATATCTTATCTGTAACTGATACAGATTAGAGTTAACTAATTTTATTTTAAAATTTTTTTTACGTTATTAAAATTAAAATTATTAAAATTGAATGACTTAATTCTGATAGCTATATGTAATTAATTAGCTACTCCTGATTATAGTCTGTACTGATACAAGGTTCTACAATAAATGAGGAAGGAAGCAAAATAGACTTCAAAATAGAGATCAATTGACTTTTTACTAAACAACTTAAGTCATGTTGTATGTAACTAAATCTCTCATCCAGTAAAACAGATTTAGCCTATGCAAAAAATAGTTTCCCCTTACAAAAAGATAGAATACTACAGAAATAGCCTATCTGCACCACAAATAGTCATCCTTAAACTTGTACCATTAAATGTCATCACGCCATCTGCCAAAATCTATTTATAGTTGACCTGCTGCAGTTTGAGACAGGGGTCTGCAGAGCCCCACACTTGTAAATTATTGCTGTTAAGTTGTATTCAAAGGAAGTCCTACTCAGTTCTGCGAATCGGTTCTTCTAAACCGTTCGTTCCAAAGAACCGGTTACAATCAGCAATTAGCTTATTTTACCCCATCATCGTGTAGTTTGGCATCCAGGCGATGTACAAACTTTAATAAAGCCACAGATAGGTGTAGATTGTGTTCATTAGTCTACGTGTCTATTTAATGTTGGTATTTAATGCATCCCAAATCAGCCCCAACCACGACCATCGCTTTAAACTAAAATGTAGAAATCTTAATATTATTTGCATTCATAATAAAATTAATTCCCTACAAAATTCATT
Source organism: Enteromius viviparus (assembly GCA_032353835.1). Lineage (NCBI taxonomy): Eukaryota > Metazoa > Chordata > Actinopteri > Cypriniformes > Cyprinidae > Enteromius > Enteromius viviparus. Next base: position 9,599,911 of record JAUCNO010000710.1, on the reverse strand, counting down.
AAAAAAAAAAAAAGTCTAGTTTTTTGTACTACAAAACAGGCGCGTTGTGAATCGGACTAGAACCGATTCTCGGCAAGATTCAGTTGACCTGATTCAGTTCAATTCGTAAGCGAATCATTTAGTTCAATTTATAAACGAATCGTTCGATCTCGGTTTTGTTCAACAAATTCATTGGAAAGATCCGATTCGTCCAGAATCGGACATCGCTACTTTTGAGCTATCATTCTAAAGAATACTATCAATACAACATGCAGTGACTAACAAGTAGACTATTATGTACTCGGGATACTAACATTTCAAACAAATAAATAGATTTTAATGGTCAAAATATCTAAAAGGCGCAAATTGAATCGACCCTGTCCTCGCGCCACCCCCGGCTCGTCCCAGTTGGTCCAGACTGGATTAGAGCGCTGCAGCATCAGCGGATGATCAGGAGTGAAGGCCGGGCCGCTGCGCCCCTCCACCAGCCGCATGCTCCCGCACACCGGCATCAGTCAACCAATAAGAAATGTGCCGGGCAATGTAGGGGATATTAACCTTTCTTTTGCATAGCCGCTTATCAGAAAAGGATCTCCTCAGCAAAGCGCTCGTTTAAAACTCTGCTGGATGAAATCACTGCAAGCTAGCAGCAACATCACTTGGCAGCATAGGGGAGACGTGCTCCCGTGAGCTGAGCCCCGGACATTCCTCCGTTCGTTGGATGACAAATGCCAAGCCTCCGCATGGAGATATTTTAGTCGGAGCATGGGGGATCGCGGGAATGCGTGTGCCACTGTTTGTGAAAACCGGTTGTGATGTTTAACCGCTGCTAAAACCTTGACTGTGAAGCTCGTGTGTTTTTGCAGTCAGCACAATCAAGGTGACGGCAGCTAGCCCGTTAGCTCGCGAGCTATCCGGTTAGTGTGAGACAGGGAACAGAAAACGCACCGAGTGCGTTTACATCGAAATATCGTGATTGATTAAATGAAAAAGGAGAGCACACTATAAGCGTGTGCACTTTTGCTTTGCAAGGTGCACTTCCTTGTCGGATAACTGTGCTCATCGCTGACAAGGAGCAGATGCCAGGACATGCTTGATACATTCTGGGGAATAACGTAACAGAAAACTTCACATATCCGTCTATAGCATATCAAACTCGCGTGCTTTTTTAATCAGCTGAATAATTTCATATTAACCCCCTATACCCCGTGGGATGTCGTATCGATTCTGGCACGGTACGTTACTGTGCATTAGGTGACTACTTATGGTCAGTGCCAAGCAATATTGTCGTATCATCACTATATTAAGCGCATACTTGTATTTGTTGAGAAAAACAATACACCTGCTTCGTTCAGGTGATATGTCTGTTGGATCAGTTTCTTGCAACACACGGGTCTCTCAATCAGAGCGCTGGTAGCCTAAAAATCAGAGTGGATGCCAAAGCTCGGGACGGACAGATGATGGTGATGATTCACTCTACGGGAATATGAGGAAGTTACTCTGAACCGAGCACACGGCTTCGCGTTCACGAAACCTCTGCCGTTCCCGATGGTGAGATTAGCCGGCGGCTGTTTGATGAGCAGCAAACGCAAGCCACCTCTCCTCGGGTCGCCTCTGAAGTCGAGCTGACAGAAGCTGGTGGGTTTAAGTCTGAAAGGCTGAAGCAGGGTGTGACCGCGCTTCGTTTAAATGTTAAATGCAGCACTGTATAGAACAGCGAAGCTCATTATGAACGCAGCCTGGAATTTCTACGTCAATCCGTGTGGATGACGCCGCCACCAACGTCCCGAAACAAAACGTCGCCGAGGCAAAAGTTGCATTTTAAAATAGTTTGTTTCGGCTAAAGAGCAGCAGGTCTGTTAGCCATGTAGCTGGCTGCACATGACCGGACTGCACTTCTCCGACTAATGTCAAGGGTGTCGGGTCTTTTTTTAGTCTGTGTTGTGCGTGTAAGTGTAGATGTATAGCGTAGTTATTTTAGCGTCGTCGTCGTGACTGTTTCTGGTTGCTATGGCATTTTTAAACGGCCCCAGACTGCTGGACTGGGCAAACTCTCCTCCACATTTACAGTTCAACAGATATGTCCTGACTGGCTATAGACCCATCTCCTCCGTCCAGGAGTGTATCAAGAGTCTCTTCTATCTGCACAATGAGCTGGGGAACATCTACACACACGGTGAGTGAGATAGCCCACTGTTTCAAAAGCTGACAGTGCCCTCTCTCTTTATGTGCTTATAACATGCTTCACTTTTTGTGTCAATGTCATTTATTTATTTATTTTGACTAACAATTAGATTGAATTAGTATCAATAAACTGCATGACTTATGTCAGTATGAGTTTTATCCATCCTGGCTCACCAGTATTTGTATTACTCATAGTTTAACCCCCTTTTAAATGATCAGTGTTGCTATACCACCAGACTCTTTCTTCTTAAGCACTGTGTTGTAAACTGCCACTTACTACAGCTTCAGTCACAGTTGGTAAGAACACATGTTTTACTTCAGGGGGGAAAAAGGGAAACATTCTGAAGTTGTCCTTGTCATGCAGAGACATGTTCCCCATTCGTTGTAAAGCTTCAAAAAGCCTCAAAATTGTGGCAGAGTTTGTGATAAGTAAACTCATCATTCAATCATTAGGCTATCATTAGGCAAATTTGCTGCTTTTCTCGTGAACTTGAAAGACTTGTAGTGTTTGAGTCTTGTTGATTACTGTTGTGATTAAAGTGATCGAAAACTTCAATCACCATTAAATGGAAAATACAGACCAATAGACTAAAAGTCATGCAGGGTTGGAGCGACACGTGGATGATGAAATTATCAAAATTATCTTATTTTTTTCTTGGAAACGTTCAGATTAAATGTTTATACAGCTACACCTTGAATCGCAAAGATCTGCATCTTCTATGAAACTCTCCATCCCACTCTAGCTGCTGTGTACATCACTATACTGCTATCCATTATTAATTGTTTGTCAATAACAGAAGGAGTTATTATCTTGTTAAGTAATCTGTGCTGTATTTTTATATCACAGTTGCAGAGAGCATATTTAGACAAGCGTTCCAGCGCAACAGTGTCTGAGAGGAAATATAAAAATTTTTAAATCAGGCATAAAGGTCAACTCCTGAGGAATTTATGCTTGTAAATGGCAGGACTGTGTGGAACCATCAAGGTGGGTCATGTGGTTGCCTGCAGGTGTGCTGCCATACATACCCTTTTCTTCCAAGAAACTGCCATTTGGACTCCTAAAACTTTGTTAGTACTATATTATACTGTTTTGGTAGCAGATGACACCTTCATGCTGATGTGCATGGCTGAAAACCTGAGAAGAACATTGCATCTGTGCACTGCACTCTCAAAGTGTGTTCTCAAGCCAGCGCTGTGGTTCAGAGTATATTTGAGAGTGTTCTGCTCTACTGTAGTCTAGTAAGCAGAAATGAGAGGTTTGAAATGAGTGACACAGCTTAACTTGACCCAAAAGATGACTTTGCTGTAGGGAGCTTCACCTGCACAATATCTAAGCTGAAATAAAGAGCCATTTACTCTGTGCCTGTACTGTTTGAATTGGTAACAATGCCTCCTAAGGCATATATTGCCTTTTTTTTTTTACATAGGGCGATTTCCATTCTTGCATTTAAACACAACCCAGGTGCATGCTCCTTCACAGTGTTTGCTTTGCGTTCAAGTATTTGTGTTTTACTTTGCATGATATGTATGCACAATTGTATCCCATGTTTGCACGCCATGTCTTCAGAGCAACGTCTCCATAGCTTTCTACCTGTAACATTGCTTATGAAATTGCTGTTTAAAGATGATTCAGTCTGTTCCTGATAATATGCCTGGTAATCATTACTAATCGGTTTCTGACCACTTCTGTTGATGTGTTTGTATGTTGTTAATGTTTTTCTGGTCTGTGGGCTGTTTTAATCTGTTTGTATAGCCGCTAATGGTCTACGATCTGATTACAGACTTCTGCAAAAAAACGGTTGACACTTGCACATATACCACAAAACTGAAGTCACAATTTACTGAAAAGAGAAGAAATAAAAATCCCATGCTGTTTGAAACCACTTTTGTGGGACACAAAAGAAGTTATAAGAAATGTCCTTTTTTTTTATTGTCCACGCAATAAATGTCAGCAGGACCCAACATCTATCAAAATATTTTTTTTTTGTGTTCAAAGAAAGAAAAATCACACAGGTTTGGAATGAAATGGTGATAGTGTCTTAATTGCTTTGTTAAATGATGAAAATTACAATGAAAAGTCAAAATTATGACATGTCAGACTTATCACATCATTATAACTTTTCATCTCTCGAATATTGCTTATATAAAAAATAAATAAAATCTGGACTATTTATGTCATATTTATTATTTAACAAATCTTTTTTTTTCTAATGTGGGGAAAATTATTTAAAGTTTAATTATTACTGCCAGTGAAACATTTATAGTGCATACAAAGTGTAGGTGCAGCTCAAATGCATTAACTTTTCTAGGGTAGAGTGCATGTTCTCTATCAATAGTGTCTTTATCAGAGCGAGTGTTAAGCCAACAGAGATAACGCACTCAAAATAGATGTGCTAGAAGGCATTGGTGCTTTTACCTGACTAGGATAAATCATTTGACACTGGGGGAAAGACGGGCATGGAGAAGAAAAGGAGAATCACAAACAACAAGAAGATTGTCCAACGAGATTGTCTATGCACGTACTTTGAGCCACTAGGAAAAAGCCACCGACTGTCATTAGTGCTAAAGGCTTTTGAAGACCTTTGTTTTAGTGTGTAGTTTGCATTTTGGCAGCTGCTGCTAAAATTAGCACAGTAAAGCCACTGAGACCCTCATTGTGCGGGGCCATTCCCTGGGCCTCCATAAATCCATGTGTTGTTTAGGCCGCAGCATGCAACTCAAGGGACAAGATGAAGCACTGCAGGGCCTGCCTAAGCATAATGCCAAATAAAGACCTTCTCGTTCTCTTTTCAGTCCTTGCGTGTTTCAACAGCGCTTCATCTACTTCTTCTGTGTACAATGTCTCTCCTGAGCCTTTGTCTCATTCTCTCTTCTCTCCACTCAGGAATTCCTCTGCTCTGTTTCCTGGTGCTGCTCCCGCTCAACATCCCCTGGTCCCAGATCAGCGTGACGTGGCTCGGCGTGGTGCATTTCCTTGCCTGCCTGTCACCGCAGATGGGCTCCGTGGTCTACCACCTCTTCATGAACCATGAGGGCGGCGAGCCCGTCTACAAAACCCTGCTCACGCTAGATATGTGCGGAATCTGCATGATCAACACGCTAGGTCAGCATCTCAAACGGGTGTCGGATCAATCCCAGCTCTCTGTCACTTCATCTCTCAGTATTCTTTTCAGTTTCCCCTGCTGATTCAGATTTTTTTTTTTTTCGCTCTCTGGACATTCCGCATTTCATATTTTAGTTGTTCATACCTGATGAAGTGATCTGTCATCATGTTTAGCAGTGAACATCAAAACAGGTTGGCGTGGGTTATAGCCCAATCAATAAGTGCATTTCTTCTTTATTTGTAGTAGCTGTACAGGCTGTTGCACCATTTTACCAAAAAAGAAGTGTTGCAACAAAGGAAATATAGAAGAAAAGAGAAAACAAAAGAGATATAGACACTGAAGTATCTATTGAAGTGCCTTACAACAAGACACAGCAGCAGTGACAAGATGCTTTCATTGTCTCTTGCTCCGTTTGTTTGATAAAGATCTCATTTGGAATGTTAAAGTGCGTTTTCTTAGTTTTTATAATTATCCACTATTTAGTTGAAACGTTTTGTAGAAAGTCAAAAAAGGACTTTTTGACTAATTTGATTTATTGTAAATTATTGTAAATTTTTAAGTAAATTAGGGTGAGGCAGAAATGATTTTGAGGAAAGTGTTAATTATATTAGAAAAATTGACTTGTGTAGGACATTTCTATTATGTTACCTATTCAGTGCAAAAGATAGCATTCTTGTAAATATGTTAATAATTTTAATTGATAGTATATAATTTTATGAAGTACAGAAAATATATTTTATGGTGATAATGTCATACAATATCATATAATTTAATATAATTACATATATATATAATTACATATAATTTAAATGTCATAATATAATACATATTAAATGTCATAATACATAAATAATGAAGAAAAAAATGACGGTATGTTTGCAGTAACAGTGTTATTACAAGTTAATTATTACATGTAACTGTTAATTATGAAGAATGTAAAAGGACAATCCCATAAGCTTGTGCATGACACATTCCCTCCAAATACATTGATTTAATTTTATTTACATAGAAGTTTACTATATAAGGTTTCGTGTATTTTTGTGACTGGACATCACTTACTACCATGGACAGCTGCACACATGCCTTTACCGCAGCCGTAAAGCAATCCTTCCTTTTTTGTGTAATTTCCTATCTAGTCAAAAAAACTATACTTGAATGATTCAAGCTGTACAGTTACTTGTCATCCTAGTAACACTGCGTTTGGTTTGACAGGAGCTCTGCCCATCGTGTACAGCACTCTTCTCTGCTACCCCTTCACCCGCACAGTGGCTCTGCTGGTGTACATCCTGCTCTCCAGTTACGCCATCTACTGTGCTATCACAGCACGGAGCAGAGTGCGCCGCCTGCGTTCCTTCGCCTGGCAGGCACTTTTCCGCTTCTCGTTTTTTCTTCTGCGGTGGGTAGGTGTGGGCGGAGGAAGTCCCACCTCGCTGCGTCACTTTCTCACCATGGATGCACTAGCGGTATTGGGCGGTGTCATCAATATCACGCGAATCCCTGAGCGCTTCCGCCCGGGCCTCTTTGACTACTGGTGCAACAGCCATCAGATCATGCATGTGCTGGTGGTGGTGTCCATACTGTACCTACACTGGGGAGTGCTGGACGACTTACTGTGGATCAACACGTATCACTGTCCCTCAGACTGACAGTGACCCCTGCTAGTCTGGAATCATGGGTAACAGGGCGTGAGGACCTCTTTTAATAATAAGATGTTTGGGAATGCGACGTAATTAGGAAAGGAATGGTTTGGGGTGGGGGGAGGCTGTTGTGCTTTGTATATAATTGTGTGCACGAAAGTCCATAAGAAGTGTTTTACATGTTTTTTAGGAGACACCAGTGCCAGCTTTGACACACATGCTTGTTTGTGCCGTCAGTAGCCAGAATGTACATATCTGCGTTTGCATATACATTGTCTGTGCATGGCACTGTTTAGATCTGCTAGCTCAAACAAAGGCTATTTATTTATTTATTTATTTTGGTTTGAGACCGACACATTCTATAGGCGCGCACACACACACACACACACACACATATGGGGTCTGACATTATTTGATGTCATGTGTTCACCAGCGTTTAAAGCATTTAATAAATAACCTCTAAATTTAGTTGTAGATGAACAGTGAGAGACATGTTCGAGCTCTCAAATGATTGGCTCTCGAAAAGTACGATTTATCGCATCACGTAATCTAAAATTCGTCGCACAAAATAGCATGGCTTTTATGAAAACTAATTATAGTTTGTCTCTATTTTGCTGGTGACCAACAAAGATCACCGGTGCAGAAATGATGTATGCACCTCCAACTTTTAACTTATTACTCTATTGCAGACTATGCAGCGTATCAGATGTTACAGCAGTGCTAACACCACACACACACACACACACACACACACACACACGTACTGTATGCCCAGTCTGACAGCAACATTTACTGGAAATACTTGAGTTGATTTTACTTGTTTTTATCACACTTTTTTGTGTCGTCTTCCTGTTCAGGTTCACGTTTTCCATATTCCCACTCCAATACTTGTAAGTGAAGGGTGAGGGGGTCATTTCTTGGTTTGCAGCCTTGCCATTTATATGTTTACCGGCTGGGTAAAGTTGCTGAGTGCCAATTTAATTTTTTATTGCCCTCGGTGACTTTGATCATGTTTGTTAACATCTAAGGGACATTCATTCAACGCAGTTTTTGCAGGAGAATGACTTTAATAATACCTTGGAAAGCATTTGACGTTACCTGCAATTTTCTCTGCTGCACCACTGAACAGTCGATTCAGCCTTGTACACTTACGGTTTTAATATCCTAATCTGTAGTTTGGAAGATTGGATTTTGTACCGCTCTAAATTAGATTTAATTTCTTCCTGACCTTTAACCTCAATTATCTATGTAACCTTGGATTCAAGACAAGGCAAATTATTTTCTTAATGGCGTGCTGTTTGCACAAAGGCTTTAATTCTCTGCTGGCCATCCTCGTCCACTGTGCACCTGATGTTCCCTCTCATTAGAAGTGGCAGATGAATATTAGACTCCAGAATGGAGCAATATTGCACATGCCAATACACTACGAATTCCCCAGTGAAGACTGGAGGAATATTGGTACTGCTCACTTGTGCCAAATGAATACTATATATACGGATTATCTAAGTCCCTGGTAATGGAATGAACTTGATTGGATGTAACTCATAATGGCCCCTCCGATTTAAGAAAAGTTGCCAAAAGACTTCAGGTTTAACAGAGCTGAACTAAAGCTGAACTTCCTGTCCTTTATATCTACTTTACAGTGTGATTAAGATAAACTAAAACAACTCTTTTTGTAGATTGCACTATGGAAACGTTGTTCCAAATAGGCTGTATTATGCTGTTTTTGCACACATTTGGATTTTTGTTAGCTTAGCATGCTTATACACTACTGAGCGAAACAAACCAAGGATGACTCCTTTAACCCTTCCAACCTCACTAGATTTAAAATACTGGCAAACAAACAAAACCATGTGATAGATTCACTGTCCGTGAGGCCTGCCGTTCATTCAACCCTCACTTTCCATATCATTATTTATTATATTTAAGATGTTGTTTTGACAATGTTTTATTTAAATGCTAATACTACTGTTTTTTTATTTAAATATATATTTATATATAATTTTAACCAGTTGGGGATCACGTGTCTTTACACAACCACAGTACTCTGATATTCTCTAGCAGACCTATTAGCGTAGAATCAGTGCATGTTAGGTAGAGCATTGCTCAGATGTATCTGACAAACACTTACACGTACTCTATGCCAAATTAGATGTGTTAGGGCCTCAGGTGTCGAGCACGACGGTCCTGATCTTAGCAGACCAGGGTGGTTTTAAAAAACAATCCACTAGTCCCTCAGAATAAGGGAAGGTTTACCCCGACCCCTTTAATGCTATTTAATGATAATCATTAGACTCTGCAATCAAGTGGTGCATGTAAGTACTAGTAAACCAGTCCCCTTCAAACACAACATGCGATTGCTAATGCTTGTGCGATGCAACCACTGACATATGTGCTTAATGTGCAGTAACAGAGCTAATGCATCAAATATATCTGTCTTTAGAAATGGAATGAAATCGAGAGAGCAGCCCAGAGGCAATACAACCATATCAAGTAATTAACTGCACTGTTTATTTTTTTTACCAAAAGGGCTTTGGATCAAAGTGAAAACCAATTAAGAACTTAAAAGTCCATATAGGTAACGTAAATACCTGTATGTCGACTGTATATGCATAAAACGTAAGTGGCATACATACTGACATTTTTATATGTTCATATTAATATATAAAGCTACAATGTTATAAGAAAATATATTGAATGTTAACGTATTTCATCTCAGAGAGCGACACTCAATATGGATTGTCGGATTTCATTTTAAAGGCAGCAGTGATTCGATCTTTCGGTACCTGTAAAAGCTAAAATTGTGACATCACAATGAAAGGCCTGGCAGGAGAGTTAACAATGCTGTTAGATTATTTAGTAGGGTTAACGTCATAATAATGTGTCTGTACTACTATGATGTCATAATGTCATTAACACGGTCTTCGGTTTTTGGGATTGTAATATAGTTCAGTTGGTAAAATCTCTTTTTTACATTATGAAAAGTACAGAAAGGCATACAGATGTTTTGGTTTGGAAAACGGGGGTCCTGATGTGTTATTACCTCTGAAACCCACTGGATAACTATGCATAATCGAAATAT
>JAUCNO010000710.1:9573976-9589825 GCA_032353835.1 Enteromius viviparus | reverse complement strand
GTGTGTGTGTATATATATATATATATATATACATATACATAGAGACATGTTTGTACATGTGAATTCCAAAAACAAGATGTTTTACCAGTCCTGAAAAGAACCAGATTTGTATGTTCACACTAACATATTTTGCTCAGACCATGCCATCCTGGGGTTTCCTCTTCTCAGGGTGCCCTGTCAGTGCTCACTTGTACTGAGTGACCTCAACAACTGATTTCGGGCCAGTTTTCTTTTCATCCTGTCATGTCTTCTTTGCTTGTTCTGGTTAAAATCGAAGACTGAAAAAAAAAATGATGACAGTTGTGTCTTTAAAGGGAAAAGGTCACGATGGCTTGTCAGTCATCAGGCATTTGGACTGGGCATCCTTCTTGATGCATATTGCCTTCGTGGGGCTGAATGTGTCCGTAAATGCTGATCAAGAATGTGTTTATTCATGTAGTTAGTTAGGTGATGTGAGAATGTGCGGAGCATGTTACATTGAGCCCTAAAGGAAATGGATTGCATCATAACCCATGTTTGAGGAGGAACAAGGATGATATTCTCATGGATGATGTTCTCCTGTCTGTATATTCTAATGTCCTGTGGTTAAAAAAAAAATGACATGTATGAAACTATAATAACTTTTTTTCTTAGTATGCAGGTGCTGGATAGCCTGTTAATGATAATTTAAAAACTACTCATCATTAGTTACATTTTGCATTATTATGATAATGGATATATTGTTACTATTACTATTATTCTGAGATGGGTTACCACTATCAATGATAATCTTAATTTAAGTACAAAGGCTGAGAATACTAATGCACAGAGGAAGACGGGCGGTCTCTGAAAGATCTGTCGTTTTTTTGTTTCCGCTCCTGCTCATGTGTTTGTTGAATTTGGTAGTTGTCTGGCCCCATCTGCTGGCCACAGCGCTCTGTTGACTCATGAGTCGGTAGCAGCAGAAATTATGTTAAACCGAGTTGACCTTCTGGATGAAGTCTGTCACAGGTCATGCACTGAGCCCCGCTGGCCGTATATCTTTCTTTTCTGTTATTTTATTAAATGTCCTCGACTAATTTATTGCAAATTTTACTATAACTTTGATTTTTACATAATCATTTCTTGTTGTAAATGGATTTATCTACAAGCGTGTGTCTCTGTTGGTTTGTTTTATGGGCCTGTAGTTCTCTCTCAGTCTATTTGTGTGTCCACGGTTACATTTGTTCACATAAGACAGATCTTCCAAACCCCACGGTCTCCTGCAGCAATTGTGCAATAAATTGAGGTTTATATTTTTAAATTGTCTCGTTTGACTTCCTTTATTTAAAAAAAAAAAAAAGATTAGAAATAGAATTGTTGAGGAAACCCTTTTATATTTTGACATTAATTTTAATTCATGTTTGCTTATTTAATCTCACAGGCGTAATGAAGTGCTTGTGTGAATGTGGGTGTTCAATATAGTTTTTATTATTTTCCTCTTTTTGTTAAACTGGACAGAAACAAACCTTAAACCGTATAACTTTAACTATTCAAATAAAAATGAAAATTAAGATTGAATGGGAAAATTCTGGTCGAAAAACATACTAAATTGTTTATTTAGGCATACATATAACTTATTAAAGCAAATAAATACAATCATTAAACCCAAATATTGTAATTTTAGGGGGGAAATATTTAAATATTTATTTATTATGAAGAAAAGTGGTGGCTTATATTGTTTTAAAGTGTTTTAATAACATTGCGACATAATGGTGGAAAATATGGTAGTGGTGTTACTTTTAAAAATGTAAAGGCATTTACTTTAATGCTGCATTTCACTGCTGTAGTGTCTAGTTACCTATTGTTATAAAAGAAAGCGTATTTGAGTGTGGAAAGAGAAAAGCTCAACAGAGAGATAAGCATGTCGGCGGAACCGCAAACTTTATGCGAGCGAGCACACGTCACGTTTGTGTTGCCATGACCACGATGAAGAGATCAAGTGAGGTGCAGCTTCACGCAACGTAAATCACTTTAAAAGGAAACATATATCGAGGACACCTCCCATTCGAATCTACATTTCAAACTCTCACTTCCTCCTTGATTTAGAGTGAGCTCTGGCCACATCTGCTGGCATTCACCCACTCCTCTCCATCTGTCAGCGTCCAGCGCTTCATCCCCTCGCCTCAGGAGCAAGAGTCCCTCCCCAGCCACAGTTCTCAGGTACAGTCCCCCTGTCCCATCATGCTGTGTGTGTGTTGTGCTACTGTCCGGTGTGATTGGAAACACTTTATAACTTTGCATCTTTATTTGCGCTTTAGTGAGCTGACTAACTTAACTAACGTTAGAGAGCACACTGGGCGCGCCTACACGCGTCTGTAACGTTACTGACTAAAATACTGAGCAGAGTTTGAAATACATTTGATATCTGCGGCTCGTTCATAAATTGTTCAGATTTGACTCTTTTTTTTTTAAGTACTGTTTTATGTGAATTTTTTTTTGTCATCGCTAAATGTGTCGAGCCGTGCCTTTCTGAAACGTGGAGAGGCAGGGTTAAATATTTGAGGAAGTTTAGTTAGAGAACTAAACAGCATTTCCAGATAAAGATGAAGATGATATGAGTCCTGCATGTTATTGTAAAAAATAGTGCAGAGTATATACGAGTTTACTCTTATATCTTAAATGAGCTTGGAAGATTTGCATGTAAGGGATGTAAACAAATATCCCAAGCCAACATCATAGCAGTAGGCTAATAATTACAAAACCTGAAGAATTGGTCTCTTGGAAAAAATTGAAATTGTGTCATTGTAGTTTCTCACTAAACCTGCACGACTGACTTTCTTCCGGTGAACACAACAGGCATTAGGCTGAATGAATCTCTATCATGTTCACTTTCATTGGATGAAAAAATGAAAACAAATGGTCACTGAATGAATTTGATAGTTGCTCACATTCTGCCCAACATCTTTGTCTTCCAAACAAAAAAGTCAACAACCTAGTTGCACCTTTTTCGTCTACTTTTAATATAACAGCTATTGTGCAACGTTAACATTTTTAGATCATGATGCAAACATTTAACAGTAGGCTATCTCAGAAGCAGGTAGAAATGGTTTCCATGTTTGTGTGGAAGGATGTGGTGTAACTGAAGCTCTGAACATCTCCTGCACTCCACACTTGCTGTGGTGTTAGTCCAGTTATGACAGTTTCCTCTCTTGGTCAATTTAATGCTCTGATGCACCTTTCATTTTTCATGTTATTTTACTGAGTGCTGTGAGCATAGGGCATCAGCGGTGCATTGCAAATGCAATTGATATTTGTTAGCCAACTAATTACGCACATGCACAAGTTTGCATTTGATGTAGGGATGAGAAGGGAAGAAAGTAGGCAACAGAGAGCGAGAAATACATCAGAAGGAGGCATGAAGCAAAATGCTTTATTTCTAAAACCTGCAGACAAAAATTGCATCAGAAGTAGCTCGAGCATTTCCTCCTCTGTCACTTCATGCTAGCTTCCTTTTTCCTTCCTCTTTCTTTGAGCCTATTGCCTCAATGCAGATTTAAACATAGAAAGTTAAAAAAAAAAGGCGTGGATACGTTCTTTAGCTTTCACCCCTTTAGTCTCTTAAGTGTAATCATTCATTTACAAGAACTCAAGCCAATCTAAGAGAATTTAGGTATCATAGAAGAACACAACTTGAGTTCACAAGTACGTGGACCACAGTTATGAGTTATGAGATCACCATTGGTGACTAGAATGGAGCTGACCGCACCACAAATTAAATTGAATGAATCATGTAGCCTGTGATATACGCAAAACGTAACGATGAAATATTATTGTTTCTAATTTGTGTCCTCTCCTTCCCTGTGTCTCTTCCTTCTCTGTCTTTCCTCAGATCATCATGTCTAGGAAGGTGGTCAGGTCCAGTAAGTTCCGCCACGTCTTCGGCCAGGCGGTGAAGGCGGACCAGTGCTACGATGACATCAGGATCTCCCAGATGACCTGGGACAGCAACTTCTGCTCCGTCAACCCCAAGTTTGTGGCCATGATTGTGGATGCCAGCGGTGGAGGAGCTTTCATTGTCCTGCCCCTGAGCAAGGTGCATCCATGTCACACTCATTAATCTCAAACTAATGGAAGTCTTTGATGAAGGGCAGGATTGCATGTATTATAAAAGGATTAAAGTGGGTATTTAGTTAGATAGTGAGGTTTAGGTCTTGACAGTTTCAAGGCGTTACCTGTTTGAGATGATCTTCAGAGGCATTTGAATTTTGAACTGGTAGACAATGTCACCCAGCGTTTGTCTAAATAAGGAAGTTCAAGGTTGGGTTTCGTACGTACGTGTCACTAGACCTAGCATCTCTTCTCTTTATGCTCTCTTGCGTCTTGTTTTTGCCATATTTGGAGTGCGCTGCTGTCAACTCTGCACAGGATGTGGTGACAGCTTGCAGATTTAGTGAGTGACAAAAACTGTGAGAAAAGGACAGCTGCCACTTAGGCTTGATGTGAATGCTTTTTTACGTGTGATCAGCTTGGTTTCGAATATGTACTTTTTACTTCACAAAGTTAGTGACTGGAAAATGCTACTTTTTCAAAATCCTAACCCTTCCAACATTTAGCAGAGGATGTTTGCATCTCTTACAGAGAGAGATTTTGCCTTCCTCTTTTTTCTTTTTGTTTTTTTGTTGGTTGTACCGTTACTTTTACACACCCTTTATTTTTTCACCTTCTCTGTCCATCATCTTTGCTCCTCTCTTTCTATATGTTGCTCTGTCTGCACTGCACAGAATGAATAGGAGTTCTGTCATATTCAATCTGCCGTGCATCTTACACTCTGTGCTTTGCTCAATGCCAGCCATTGTTTCCCAATGAACACGAGAATTCGAGTCAAGCCCTTTTATTTTGTTTGGGTGGCTTGAGGAAGTTTTGAGAGCTCCGTTTTGAGACTGATAACATGATCATTTGGTTTTGCACAAACTTGTAGAGTTCACACATCATTAAGGGAGCGCATGATACTATAGAAATACTGACAATTTCTTTTTTAAATACACATCTAGCTCAAGTTGTCTTGCTGATAATATAATTTGTCATTTGTATTCTTGTATTAAATTAGATCTGACATTTGGACCCCATTGTACCAGAAGTAAGACTCTTTTGTAAAAGATTTTGTTGTAAATATCTGCTTTAACTTCAGAACTTAAGTCAATTACTAGCGACTTGACCTGACCATGGTTACACTTTCTTTAGACTAGATTTATTTTTACATCTATTATATAATTCTGTAGTATTTATTCTTACTTTGAATTAGCTTTAATTTGTTATTTTCAGTTTTCATTTTCATTCTTTTTAATATTTGTATATAAATTATTATGTATCTCAAAATAATAAAAACTAATCTTCATTTTATCTGTTAGTAATTTTATTCATTTCTAATTTTTGTTTAGTATATTTCCAGTGGTTTTTAATGAGTTTTTTGAGTTAAGAACAACAATATTTTTGTCCAGTCATAAATCACTAGTATTTATTTACTTATTGCAGCCCCTAACTTATTGCAATAATAGTTTATGGATTGCACACAACACTTAAATGTAACAATATGATTTTGGCAGAGTGACTGTGCTCTCCGTGTGCATGATGGGAACTCCTGCACAGTGCTGTCCTCTCTAAACGGGTTAGTAGTTATTAGGCATAATTGAAGGCATAGCTGTAAAATTGAGATCAGCTGACACAGCCCCCCTCGTCTGTCTAAGATCTCTCATGCTCTTTCTGCTCTGTTTGTCAGAGCCATAGAAGTTGATATTCTATATTTAGTCATTTGAAGGACTTAAGGGGTATTTGTGAATGTTTTTGTTTTCTATTCCATACAAGAGTTTTCCTGAACTCATTCCTCTTTTTGATTTGTGTTTTAGACGGGTCGCATTGACATGTCCCTGCCCACTGTCTGTGGTCACACTGGACCCGTTTTGGACATCGAATTCTGCCCCCATAATGACAACATCATTGCCAGTGGCTCTGAAGACTGTAGTGTCATGGTGAGTGCCAGGATATGCCTAATGGTTTGATCAAATTACATTCATGCACCAAAACAGTTGAACAGTAGTTGTACCGAAGTGAAAATGCTAGTGCACTATTCTCTGACCTGTGCCACAAAAATTATCATATTAACAAAATAAATGTAATCAATAATTAATAAATTTCTTAAATGATCAAATTTTGTGTATAAAACAAGTCATACTAGGCTTGCTAGTGTGATGATGCTGGTATTATAGTGTGAAATTAAATTGGAAATTATTAATGAAATTTAGTTAACCACAACAGTTCATAATATATAACATACTGAATAGAATAGCCTTAAATAACGCTCAGGTGGACACTCTCATATCTACAGGTACTTTTTTATACATGAGAAACGTGTTTCAAGTGTGAATTAACAATATAACTCGCTTTATTTTTAAATTGCATTCAAATGTTTAGTTAAAATAAACAAACAATATATTATTAAATAATAATAAACTATATATATATTATTAAATTGCAATGCATTTTTTAAATAGATTACATTTTTTATGTTTACTTGCATGCTATGTGACCATTAATTGACATCAGAGAACTGCATGAAAAGCATGCAAATTTGTTTTTAATTTATTGGAATTTTAGTTTTTTACCCCTGTGAGCCGCTTAAGAAGCCCAATTGCGCAGCAAAAAATGACCCATTAGCATCACCTAGCATACAACAGGCGGTATTACCGGTGTATTACAGTCTGAACATAGCCACCATACTGGTGTGAAAAATGCAATGCTGCGGCAAGTCTAGCTCATACTACTTATTATAACACAAGGTCAATGTTGCTATGTAATAGATCTGGGAGATTCCAGATGGAGGTCTTGTGACACCACTGAAGGACCCAGTTGTGAAGCTGGACGGTCACTCTAAACGTGTGGGCATCCTCAGCTGGCACCCCACTGCCCACAATGTGCTAATGAGTGCAGGTAAACCAACATTACACACCCACTCTATAACCAAACGTGCAGGCTACACCTATACTGTATATGTTTGCACTCATTTTTCATGCACACTTCTCAGGTTTATCATAAATTTTATCAATCAATCAAAATTGTGTTTTCATTTCTCCCCCTCTGTCTACCAACATACTTCATACTTCTTTCTCTGGTTTTCCTCTTGCAGGCTGTGATAATGTGATCATCCTGTGGAACGTGGCTTGTGGAGAGTCAGTGGTGCGCATTGACTCAGTGCACTCTGATCTGATCTACAGCGCCTGCTGGAACAGAAATGGCTCTCAGATCCTTACTTCCTGCAAGGACAAGAAATTACGCGTGCTAGACCCCCGCAAAGGCTCCGTTATCTCTGTACGTGCATGCCTTCACTGTAAAAAATATAAAATAGTCTATATAATGCTAAAAATGAGTGCAAGGGGTATAAATAACTAATATGGTTGCATGTTTTACCATTTGGCACACTGATTTTGTTGTCACATCCAGAAAGTTCTTGCCTTGTGGTGTCAGGATGCACTTGTTGCTGTGCATCAGTTAGATGAT
Organism: Enteromius viviparus; assembly: GCA_032353835.1. NCBI lineage: Eukaryota > Metazoa > Chordata > Actinopteri > Cypriniformes > Cyprinidae > Enteromius > Enteromius viviparus. The sequence continues at coordinate 9,582,313 of JAUCNO010000710.1, read as the reverse complement.
TTTTGTTCTCGAGACATGTTATTAGTGTCGTTTTTTTAATGATCATGTGAGTACTCAGAAAACTCTAGACAGAGCACATAAAGCCATAGTAAACAACAGCAAAAAGTTTATATTAATTCAACTTTTTCTTAAAATGCAGAGACAATAATACAATTTCGCAGACGAAAAAAAGAAATGAAATACTGATATTTTTTACTGATGAAAATTCGCAAAAATAAATAAATTTTAACATTTTAAGTTGAAAGCGTTTCATTTACTGTCATGTGTTTTGTTGCTGCTTATATGACTTCTTTTTGTATATATGTGTGTTTAGGAGAAGGACAAGCCTCATGAAGGCTCCAGGCCTGTCAGAGCTGTGTTTGTGTCTGATGGGAAGGTCCTGACCACCGGTTTCAGCCGCATGAGTGAGCGGCAGGTGGCGCTGTGGGATCCTGTGAGTACATCTTGTGCTTCAGAGGCTCATTTTTCATAGTAGTCACCATTTAAAGTAGATCAAAGTTGTCCCAAGACAAAACCACATTTTGGGACAGCTTGGATTAAATGTTTTGATCCACTTCAAATGTTGCAAAAAAAAGGGACTCACAAAAGTGTTTTTGTGGTTGCAGAAAAACTTTGGTGAGCCCTTGACCCTGCAGGAGCTGGACACCAGCAGTGGGGTGATGTTACCTTTCTTTGACCCTGACACTGGTATAGTCTACCTTTGTGGCAAGGTGAGGAACTAAGAAAGACATTCAGGTTTTGAGCCAAGTTCCGAATTTATGATCATGGAGAGTTCATTGCTCGTGAAGTTCGGGATGTTTTAACCAGTGAACATGTTTTGACAGGGTGACAGCAGCATCAAATACTTTGAGGTGACAGACGAGGCCCCATACGTTCACTATCTCTCCATGTACAGCAGTAAAGAGAGTCAGAAGGGCATGGGTTACATGCCCAAGAGAGGCCTGGAAGTCAACAAGTGTGAGATTGCAAGGTAAATACGTCCAGCCTTTCAGCCAGGCCTGTAGTGTACTTTCTTTCTCCCACAAACATACAAAACATCAGTATTTTAAATGATGCATTATTTCATAATTCATATTTCATTATTTCACCATTTATTTTAGGTTCTATAAACTCCACGAGAGAAAGTGTGAACCTATTGTTATGACTGTGCCTCGTAAGGTGAGTTTGCCAAAGTCAACGCTCAGCTTACATTTTTACATTTTTGTGGTCAGTTAAAGTTTTTAAGGATTTATAAAACATTAAATTGGTCAGTAAAGATATCATGTTGCATGTTAAATGTTACAAAATCCTCTAAATCCTCAAAATTCTTCTTTCTATTCATCAAAAATTTTTTAAAAGTTCACAGTTTCCACAAAAATATTAAGCTGCAAAATTGTTTTCAGAATTGATAATACTAAGAAATGTTTTTTAAGCAGCAAATCAGTATATTAGAATGATTTCTGAGGAATCGTGTAACACTGAAGACTAATGATGCTGAGTATCACAGATATCAATTACAATTATCAATTATTAAAATGACAAAATAATAATTTTCAAACTGGAACAATATTTGAAAGTAATATTGTTTTACTGTACTCCCTTCTTTCAAAACCTGTACTGCCCCCAAAGTTTTTGAGGGCTAGCTCATTAATGCTACACTTTTAAGTGCTGCTTATTTGCTTTAATCTGGCATAATCACATCTTTTCTTCAGTCTGACTTGTTTCAAGAAGACCTTTACCCCGACACGATTGGTCCAGAGCCATCAGTGGAGGCAGATGATTGGTTTTCTGGTAAAAATGGGGAGCCAATCCTGATCTCCTTGAAAGACGGTTTTGTGGCTACCACCAAAAACAAAGAGTTCAAAGTCATTAAGAGCTTGATGGCCACCACGTCATCTTCCTCGAGCAACCGACAGTCTGACAGCGAGGTAAGAGAACACAGGAATCCACTGCCTGTTTACTGTGTGTTTTATTTCTGTCACACATCAACTCATTGTGTCTTTCTTTCTGTTTCATATACAGGACGTGCAGACCTTGCAGAATGAGGTGAAGGAGCTGAGAGAGATGGTTGAGCAGTTGACCAAGCGTGTGAGCGAACTGGAGAGCAAGTAGTTAAAGAGAGACCCCAGTAAAATGAAAGGAAAAATGCAAATGCAAAGTTGTATAAGGTGTACATTGGAAAAAACATTTTGTAGAATTATGTGAATTTTTTTCATTGTATGCATTTTTAATCCATTTCAGACCAAATTTTGCTCTTCAGGGATTTCCTTTTTTTTTAATGTGACCACATTTGTTTGAAGCCCATCTTAATATATGTTTTGTAGAATTTGAAATAAATGCCAGTGTTATTTTAACAAAGATTTACTTGTGTGTCAAAAAAATCATTAATTCTATACACACACACACACACACATCTTAAATCAAGTTGGTTTTATTGAAAATACAGAAAGGCATCATAAATGATTATGATACACAAACAGCAATTGTACAGATTACAATAGGTTCCATATCCTAAAAACCTTCTTGAAAAAACACCCATTCTGTATTACTCCAAAAATAATAAATTCATTTATTCAGTAGCTTTATTGAAATGACAAGGACTGGCACAGATAAAATGACCTGAAATTATTTTGGACACAAGCTTGGCCCATCCCTGAATTTTAATAAACAAGTGCATTGCTTATTAGCTGCTGTAAGAAACTGCAGCAGAAAATAAGAAGCTAATTTAAAAGCTTAACGACTATGACCGTAGCTCTAAACAAGTAATATTTACATCTTTGCAAATCTTCTAGACTATATTATTCTCATTACCTATAAAGACTAACATAGATATTTCTGTAACACTTTACAATAAGGTGTCATTTGTTGATGCAACTAACATGAACAAACAATTACAAATGTATTTATTACACTATTAATCTTTGTTAATGTCAGTTAATGAAAATACAGCTGTTCATGGTTAATTTATGTTAGTTCACAGTGCATAACTAATGCAAACCAGTGATTTTAATAATGCATTAGTGAATACTGAAATTAACATGAACCAAGATTATCAAAACTGTACTGGGCATTCTTAGTTCGTGTGAACTAATGTACTAGTGAACCTTACTGTAAAGTGTTACCCATATTTCACACACTACAGCTCAATTTCTGCATCCACTGCTTAGTTTAATCTACACGTAATTCTTGTTTGGTGCAGAAGGATTGTTGCTGTAGTATTTGGCGGTTCCGCCGGATCCTCCGGAGCGAGGTCTGCTGAAGCAGCACAGCACTCCTCCGGCAAGCAGCAGCAGGACTCCTCCTCCCCAGCCCACAAAGATGCAGGCTCCCAGTTCTCTCTTGTTAGACTGGGGTACGAATTGGTCGTTGAAGTCGCGGATGACATTATTAGCGGTCCAGCTGACGGGGATGATCAGCAACAAGCCCGCGAGGATCAGCCCAATGGCGGCCACCAGACTCACTTTGGGCTTGACTTCTTCGTTGTCGATGCAGGTGGTGAAGTCGGCGCCGGCGCACAGAATGAGCAGGGATAGGACAGCGAGCATGCTGCTGATGATGGTCATGGCACGGGCCGCCTGGAGGTCAGAGCTCAGGATGAGCAGCGAGTCGTAGGATTTACACTGCTGCTGTCCGGTACTCTGAACCACACACTGCATCCACAAGCCTTCTTCCTGACCCTGTGAACATATGAAATAAAACAGGTTTCTTGAAAATGGTTCGTTTTTTTGCCAATGAATGCACAAAGATGCACCTTTAATTGAACTTTATTAAATTGCAGCAATGGTTTACCTGTGCAGTGATAATGTTCTGACCAATAAAAGCAGAAACCTTCCATTTTGGAACAGCAATGGTCACAACCGCCGCAATGAGACCTAAAATTCCCAATGCCATACACACGATCTGTACACCAGACGAGCCCATCCTGAAAGGAGATTAAATAAGAATTATAATAATGTGGATGATGTTTAAATATAAAACATATATGATATTAATATTTAAAATATGATTGATGCTCTCAGTTCGGAAATATAGCGTTAAAACTTAATGTAAAAAAAGCAAGCACACTGCAGTGGTGAAGATTTCCTTCCTGTTTGCATCATGGGATATTTTGTAAGACATATTCTAAACAAGTTCTTATGCATTTGTACATTAACTCAATGGCTCCTCCCTTTAGACAGGCCCATACAGGAATTTATATCTAGCGACCACAGCGGGGGAAAGAAACAACTTCTGAAGAAAAACCTACATCATGAAGCAAGCCTCAAGTCTCAACAGGCCCTAAAGACTGCTTTTAAGTACATCTGTTAGGTAACTGCCACTCCCTAAAAGGGGTCTCAGGTACTGTCTGTTCTATTCTATTTACTTTTTTTTTTTTAAAAAGCTGGGGGGGGGGCACTGAGTACCTCTTCAGTGAGCTGCTTGTTGTTTTGCACGCTCGCCCCCGAACGCCTGTGACTTTTTATTCATGTCGATCTCACTGAACTCCACTAGTATCTCCTCAGGGTTTGCTCGTGGCTGATTCATAAAACTGGTAGAATGTGTGGACTGCTCTTAAGAGCCCGTGGTCCACTATGGTGCACTGCATTGTCTTCCTACTCAGCACTAACAAAGCGCAATGGATCGTTGTGGAGCTGAAGAAGGTGACCAGGTGGTGCGTGGGAACCAGCAGAACGGTAATTGGGGCTGTTTTTAGTTGACGGTGAATCATTCAGCAGCTCTCTGAGAGATTAATATGCTGTCCGGCTCCTCTAAAATTCTATTCTTTCCGTCTACGCAATGCTAATTCTGCTCTGAAAACTAGACTGAGCTAAAATCATGAATGAGTGAGAAATTTTGCTTTTTCATGCTTGCATGCTGTCCAGGATTCAGGTCAGTTATGTTCTAACAATTGATAAAAAGATCATAGTGAATCCCAACACTTTACATGTTTTAAGACATGTTGTAGTAATGTAATGATATATTTTTTGTTACATACACCTTACAGATAATAAGGTAGATGTCTATATAAACATGGACTTGTCTTTAGGTCTTAGTTGACGTCTGTAAACAAAAAAGGCACCACCCTGTAACTTCATGTAATAAGCGGTCTGATTGCTTTTTTCTGATTATTTCTTAAATTAATGATTCAACTTTTTTGAATCATAACCAATTTTTGCAAAGAGTTAAAAGGTTTTAACTTTACCTTTTATTGTAGCTTTTTCCAAAGAAGATTCTCTGTAAGCTTCCTCTTGTTTTTGGACGTAGACTTCTAGCTTTTTCTTTAAGTTAGTCTCCCACCTTACCAAACCGTTACCTCTAATAAAGGTGTTGTGACGCGAGGATGCTTTTGTAGAGGAATGCAGTGGGTGGAGTAGAAATGAGACGAAGGTGGATTGGTAAAGAGGAAAAGGCCAGACTGGACTTGTTTTTTTTCTCCCTGCTTTACTCCTTTTTATTTCACCTTCTTTTTTTTATAGAGAAGGTCTATCTTTGATATGTTTTCTTTTGTTTAAAAAAATTAATAAAATAACTGAAATACTTTTTTTATGTGATGTTTGTTTGTTTTTTGTGATGAATGGTATTCATTTTTGTGCACTAATATTATCATCAAATACATCACGAGTTTCCATGCTACCGAATGGAAATATTCGCTCTTGGAGGTTGAACATCATGATACTATGAATCATAAAGCCTCAGAAACTTCTGTCATAATCATAATAACATCTCCAAAACAACCTCATATGCTGTCCCCATAAGCTCTGCCCAGTCACCGTCGAAACCACATATGATGAATAGATACCGTAAGTTAGAGTGGGTGGGTTTAAATTGTGAAACATCAGGACTAAGAGACAAAACACAGACACTGACAAAGCTGTGTGATGCAAGGATTGGTTCATTTAAAAACTATGTAGACAAAAATATTCTAAAATAGCATGAAATAAATATTTCAATTACAAGTATAAATATTGAACGTTTACATACTAGTGTACTTAATAGTTAAAATTATGATTTGGTATACTAAACTGGTATACTTAAAGTCTGCTAAATTTAAGTACATTTTGTGAAGTCCAACTAAAGATACACTGTCGTATTTTTGATTATATTAAAGTGTGAGTATTGCAAGGATACTTTTAAGATACAATTTCAAGGTACAATTAATTATCTTGCTTTTAAAGATAATATAGATCATACAATACTACTTAGGTGATATTAAAACCTATTAGGCATAATAACAAAAATGTGCATTTTTACAATAAATAAATAATCCAAATAAAGTTTAATTAGGCCTAAAATATATTTAATTATACATGTAAGTTTTGTTGTTTGTGTAGGGGTTTTGAGAAACTAAAATAAAGGCAGAAGAGTATCATTCAAAAAGAACATGCAATGACTGGTCTCTGTTTTTTTGTTTTGTTAACTTATTGCTGATGAGGCAATGATAAATAATAGGCTATTTATTCACTTCTGGGACACAGTTTGAGTTTTCCAGTTTTTTACCTTGTATTTTGTCAGTGTGTTTTCAGTGTGTTCATGTCGTCTATTGCTTTATATGACCAAAGAACAACTAAAGATTTAAAAGCCATATGTAAACTTAATGATAGAGTTATGTCCGGCAATGTATTGATCAGGGTTGGGGCCATTCATGAATTGAATTGAGAATGAATGGTAAATTCCAATTCACTTCCTGGAATGGAATTGAAACTGCATGCAGATGACAGGAAATGGAATTGGAATTACAGGAAGTGGAATTCAATTCAAGAAGAATTCCACTGAATTCTGTTTTGCTGAACATTTATATGTCATTGCATTTAAATACATACATTTGAACTTTATTTATGTTGCTTTACAAATATCAAGCAATATATGAAATAGAGTTGATCAAATGCAAGTAAAAAAAATTAGAACAGTACATTATGAATTAATAATTGAATGACAGTGGTGATACATTTGTGAATACATTCAATATATGATTACCAAATGTTTTTTGTCTTGATTTAAACATTATGTAATTCAATTACATGGTGAATTTCGATTACATAACTTGAACATAAACAAATCAAATAAACTTAATGTTATTCAAATGCATCAGTCATGTGTGATTAAAAATATATTCAGAAATGTATCACCACTGTCATTTAATTATTAATTCATAATGTACTGTTCTCATTTATATTTACTTGCATTTGATCAACAATATTTCCTACATTGCATAATATCTGTATATCATCATAAATAAATTTCAAATGTATGTCTTTAAATGCAATGTCAAATAAATGCTCAGCAATAAACAGAATTCAGTGGAATTCTTCCTGAACTGAATTCCACTTCCTATAATTCCAATTCAATTCCAATTCTGTTTCCTTTAATTGTTGTTTAATTCCAATTCCATTTCCTACTTTGAATTGGAATTGAAGTTCATTCCTGAATTGACCCCAACCCTGGTATTGATTGCTAAAATATAAAGTACAAAAGAAGTAAATATAAATAATTAACTATAAATATAACTATAAACAGGGCTGAACTGAAAAATTGGCCCTGGCAGTTTTTGGTCCAACCAGCCCTCCACTACATATATGTCACATCGTCATGTGTCTGTGTTTATGTTGATCTGTTCTATGTGCTTTTCTGTTTTGATTTCCCCATGTTTCCGTGCCGCTGGAAAAGCTTGCGACTCGCTTCATCACAGCGACAGTTCATGACAGATCGACTGACCACAGTAAAGATGGCGTTCACATCACCTGCAAACGCGTTCATCTCTGAAGACTTCAGTCTGCATTCAGACTAACCAAGACACTAACCGACACTAACCAAGCACAAGATTTCACCTCCAGAAAGCCGGGAGGCTATCCTCAGCTGCCCGACTCTCACCTTGCTATGAGGTGGTGTCCACCTCCAAAACCTGCTCAATATGGGGTTAGATCGGTGCCAAAACCCCAGCAGAAGTTTCCGCTCACGACCCGCAATGGCCGGGTTTTGCTGTGGATCAGTTTGTCGATATGCCGGACCTGCTCCCTGCCGCCCAATTCTGCCGATTTCTTAGTCGGTTCCGGTCTCACTGCCTGATGCACCGTACGAGATCCTTATGGTTTCCAGTCCGCCTCTATCGAATCCCAGCCCCGAGTTACCGTGGCCCGAGCCACCAGAACCGGTCAATGACTTTGACTTTTCATGGCCCGAGCCACCAGAACCAGTCAATGACTGACTTTTCATGGCCCGAGCCACCAGAACCAGTCAATGACTGACTTTTCATGGCCCGAGCCACCGGAGCCATGTAATGATCCTGATCGGCGTGGCCCCAGCCGCCTGAGCCCATATGTGACACTAATGTCCCGGAGGACCCGCCAGTGGCTGCACAAACCCCAGAGAGGTCGTCTACGG
>JAUCNO010000710.1:9539542-9573876 GCA_032353835.1 Enteromius viviparus | reverse complement strand
TTTAAAGATACAAACATTAACCATACATTTGTTCTCTAACACACATATTTTGGCTACACAGGTCATTTAAAAGCCTAGTGTGTAAAAATAGAATACTATTATGTCCTGTTTTAAATGCTATAGGAGCATTAAATAGTTAATAAATAAACTTTATTCTGATAATGTGCATTAACTTTATGTATTTTCTAAAAATATGCAGGAATTTCAAGATGAATTTAGCGCCAGAACATGCAAAGCTGTTACTGCTGCAGAATATTCTGACATATCAAAACATATTGGATTAAATGGAAAATATGTGTTGTAGAGAGCTGCAGCAAATGGCTTTTAATTGAAAGAAAACATGTAGTACAAAAAAGTTCTTTCCATCGATTAATTTCTTACTTTCACAATCAATATATTTCACGAGGTTAACTTATACCCTCCATGTGGTCAGTCAGCACAAGCTTGTTTTATTTGCGTCCCCTTTAAATACAATACAAGCATTCAATCTATGTCAGAGCGTCAAGAGCGTCCAAAAATCTCTGTACAGCGTTGTTGGCAGGGCAGCCAGGGCGAATTTTGGCGCACACAGTAACGATTAACTAAGCAAATTGCAGTGTTTGAGGTGTTTTACAAGGTTTGATGTATTTCCTCCTTTTGACATAAAACTTCGATGACACCGCTTGCAGATGGGTTTTTGATGATCAATGATGTTACGCTTGTCATCAGCCTAAAAAACAAAATACTTCCACACCTGGCTCTTTCGTACTTTCAACGAGCAGATTCAGAGCCGCCTCATCAGTAGCACCACTGGTCGCCATCTCTCTGTGCTTTTATGAAGAATACGCAACTGCACAGTGCGCACCTTTCGGGTAGCGCAGCAAGATACGGATTGACCTGTTGCTCGGTACTACCGGTACTTCAGAAAACCTCGTACCGTAACATTTCAAATTTTTTAGTACCGTCTTGGTACCCATGTACCGGGTCTTTTGACAACACTAGAGAAAACACAAGGAACTTTTATTGTGTAGGAAACCTTGTTGCTCATAAGGAGTGAAAAATTAAGAAATTGACTGAAAACGCAGGAAAAAAGTGTGTTAATATAAGAAATATAAAAAAGGTTAATATAAGAATATAATAATACCTTAAAATATTAAGAAAGAAATATATTAAGATACAGAGTGACACAGTCATAATTCTTTACTGATTACAAAGGAACATGCAAGACTGTGATTGAGTGACAGCTTTTTTGTGATTGCATGGAAGCGGTGTTTGCTCTCTTTCTATACTATAATCAATGCAGGATTTAAAAAAAGTTGTTTTACGTGCTACCAACAGGACCCATGGCAACAAACCCTGTATGCAGCAAAAGTTTCAGGAGTAACATATCCCGCTGCATACCTCATATATGTCATTATTTAAAATACCTAGGGTAATTTTAGCCTGTATCCAGTGCCTCAATAGCAAGCATTTCAATTTAGTTTAAAATAGCTCTACATCATAATATAATGACCATAATAATAATAATAATAATACTTTCTTATTTACATTGTGTCTATGTGCGGCAATTAGCATTCAGTGTATTCTGACTGTCACACTGACAATGGCGGTTTTAGGCATGGATGAACGGGGCAGCCACTCGGGGCGGCATTTTTTTTTATTACACGTAAGGGCGTGTAGCACACAAGCACTTCGGGGAAAAAATCACCTGGCCCTCTTAGCGGTTTTCTATAATCTATTATACCTGTGACTATGGCGTTTAAATAGTTTCAAATCAAGCACACTAAATAGATGCCATGGTTGACATCTTTACTGGGAAAATAAAGCCCTCCCTAACCCTACCCAATACTTTATTTTCAACTTTTTGATTGTCACATCGTCATGTGTCTGTGTTTATGTTGATCTGTTCCATGTGCTTTTCTGTTTTGTTTTCATTCTGTTCCCCCATGTACTCTGATCATTTGTAACCCCGCCCTGCTTATTAGTGTTTGATTCTGTGTTCTGTCCTTCATTAGTCTCTGTATAAATCCATACCCCATGTCTTGTATCTCTGTCAGTCGAGGAAGTTGCATGTACGTTTGTGGTTTGTGTTCGTCTTGCTTTGTTTCAGTTTTTCCTTGTTTATTATTAAATGTTCAATTTAATAATATTAAATTGATATTAAAGATTATTATTAAATGTGCCACTAAAAAAGCTCGCGATTCGCTTCACCACAGCGACAGTTCATGATCACTTAAAAAATTTGGTTGCACAAGTGTGCTTACCTTCTTATCACTGTTCCGAATTAAGCAATCACATTCTAATTCTAAATAGAAGTCAGTGCCAGCGACTCTTAATCGCTCTGCACTTTTCATCTTTCTCTTGTCGCTTTTATTCGAACGTATGAGTCCTGGGAAGTGGACATGACCGAATACTCCTCCATGATTTGTATAAAGCTGTAGGCATGTATACATGTTTACTGTGTGATTGCAGATGTATGCGTGCGTTTTTGTGTTTGAGTGGTGGGAGGGTGTGTGTGGTTGTATTTGTGCACACATGTGTATGAGTATCCCACCACTCCCACCTACACACACACTGCCCCCTACTGCCCTACACACACATGGCCCATAGACACACGGTCTTAGGTTTTGTTTGTTGCACTGTTGTGTGTATTCAAACCCAAAAGTTTGCGGGTCTTTTGGTAAGTTAGATTTTATGGTTTTAATAACTAAGCTATGCTTTGTCCAGAAGACACCAAATGAAATACCAAAACACACAAAAAAAACCTCACATAAACCAGCCAGGAAAAAACAATAAACCTGCTGAAGTCTCAGATCACATTAAGGAGCAGAATTTCAGTACTAGTAGACATTTGCCTGCTGTAACTTAAAAGCTTTACCACCCAAATTAAATCTATACTAAAACTAATCAGTGACAATTTGTTAACCTGTACAGTAACACCATGCGTATGTGTTTATAATGGCAGTGTTACGTGCGAACGGGAAACTCTCGCAAGAAAAGGAGGCGCGGAGTTCCGTGAAGTCTATAGAGGGCGCTGGTGTGTTTAAAACAATTGTCCTCCTGTAGGTTGGGGAAATATGAACAAACCTGTCATCAAACAGTTAATGACAGCGTAAGCGCCTCGAAATAATAATGTGGCCTTGAGTTATTATTTATCATAATGCTATAGTCCCTAAACCTAAAGTACATTATAGGCGCCAGCAATTTCATAGTACGTGAATATCCCTTCCCCTCTCCTGTTTTCACCTAATTGACGTCATTACTTTACAACTCGGGAGGAGGAGCTCTGGAAATGAGATGTGCGTGAGCAGTAGCCAATGAGCGACCACTCTATCAGTTCAAATGTGAGATGTAAGCCAATCATCTCCCTACATTTACAAGCGGAGGCGGGTCCTATCAACCTCCGTTGATTTCGCTCTTCAACAACACGGTCTTTTTTTAAAGTTCCGTAGACGATGAGAGAAAGGGGGTTGTGAGGATTAGGAAAATAGGGACAGTTTGAATATCTTTGATGCTCGTGGGACACAAAGAGAATCAAAATAAGAGACGGAGGGGGTAAATCTGGGAGTTTTTGTATCATATAAACCGTTTCCTGGTGTTTAAATACGGGTAGGCAATAGCTAGCGCCATCAGGCTAACGGTGTTAGCAGCTAGCGATCAACCAAACGACAAAGGAAATATAGCCAGTAAATCCACGTTCCGTTACGATATCTTTTGTACACTTTGCGTATTCGGATTGGGGCCTTATTTTTTGACCAATCACCAAAAAATCAGAAAACGACAGACTCGACCTGTTTGAATAAACCCGACAAAAATCCACTAAAATGGCGGAGCCGGACAAATTAAACATTGACTCCATAATACAGCGTCTCCTGGAAGGTGAGAACGTCTTTGCACATCTTTAAATTATTAACCGTTGTTTTGTAGTGAAATACGTAAAACCAATAAATTCTTGTATGTATGTTTATTTGTATTACATGCGTGTTGTATTATAGGATAACTGTAAGCATATTTTTCCTGAGGAAAAGCCGGGGGAAGTGGAGCGAATTAGCAGTTGCTAGTCAACCAAGTCTACACTAATTTAGGAAAACTATGCCCGCGATTTTTATAGCCAGAGTGTCATTGCTATCATTACAAAAAGCAATATAGCTGACAATCGCATAATTTCAGTTTTTTTTCCCATATGTTCGTTATTTTAAGGTTATGAGCCGATGTTAGCGAAAAATCGGCCAGGATTTCATTCAATGCCTGCTGATGTGCTTTAAGTGACTTCCATTTCTGTCTCTGCTGTTAGGTTATCTTCCATTTTAGCAGGAGAAGTCCTGTGTCTAATTAAGATTGACAGCAATAGGATTACTCTGAGTGAGGATGTGTAGTGGAGGTGCAGTACCAAGTGATCTTCACAATAGAGGCCCTCAATATATGGCAGAAAACGTGTTTATTTTCGATGTTGCTGAGGAGATTCTGGATGTAAACATGAAAATTTTCTGTGCATAAAATAAACATGATTTGCAGTTACTCCGATTTTAAATGCTTTAGCCCTTAGATAGGATTTCCTGAGAGTCTTGCTTGTTGTACGGTAGATGGTAATGATAATGATGATTAGTGGGTTTGGTTTTATTGTCTGTTAAAGGATTTAATTGCATAGTCCTGTAGACATGGTCAATCCAGGCTAATTTACAGAGTAATATCATATTAGATGGTGCCACAGAGTTTCATGGTTTTGGAAGTCCCTTCATCGCTCTTAATGTTCTTCGAAAAGAGACATTTTTCTGTGATATGATTTACAATTCAAAGCTGATTTTTTTCTGTGTGGAAGTAGGCTATACTACATACAGAGACTAAATGTGAAATATGCACAACAGTTGTTTTATACACACGTAAGGTTTGGAAAAAGCAAGTATGTAGCCTGATAGGACACTTTTTTTTTGCCTGTCATCCCTTTAGCTGCACTAGAAATGTGTTTTGTGCACAATGCTTACTGATGCCTACTGAGGGTAAACATTGTGAAGCTTAGCACAGATGGGCTTAATAAACCTAAGCAAGCAGTTTATCAAATATCTGAATCACATCTAGCATGTGTGTTGCATAACACGAATGCTTCAGGCTTTCCAAACTATGTACCATCTCTCCAGCCGTTTCCTTCGCAAAGGAAGTTGTGAGTAAGTTCGTAAGCCGGACCACACTGCATGGTAGATTCCACAGAATTTATCATAAACTTTTTACAAAGCTCTATTTCGTGTGTATCATTTTAATAAATGCTTTTGGTCCCGTTTAACAGATTTCATTATACTTTAATCCATTTCACAAAATGACATGTATTTACAAATTCAGTGTGGGCCTTGGTCCTGAATAGATATGTGGTCTGATGCTGGTGGGTCATTTGGACAGAATTTAGACTTTATTTACAAAGAAAACCGATTTCCACACACACTGGACCTTTTACCTTTTGGCTTTAAGTCCTGTTTGCGGCATGACTGTGTGTAAACCATTTTTTTCCCCTACAAATTGCAGTAAAAAAAAACAAGCCTGATAGTAGATGTATTTATGTAATCCTGCTGTCCTTAGAGCTAGATGCCTTCATCCATGACTCTCCAAAGGGATCTTATTTTTATTTGATGGCTTCCCTTTAAATCACACGCATATCAATATTATGTAGATATTTTTTGTTTTTTAAGGTCGGGGGGAAAAGTGCATTGCAAGACACTCAAGTGCAGAACACTGAACATCTCAGAATCTGAGTGCTGCCTTATTTACCAAAGTTTCTTGTGTACATGGGTTACTATGCCTGTAGGTTGGCAGTAATTACAAGAAGTTACATAACTTAATCCCCTCTTTTAATGAACACAGCGGTGCCTCTTCTGATAGGCAGTACCCTGTTTTTCTGTTTTCTTTAATCTGGGTCCCAACACTTGTTCTGCGGAATGTTTAGAGATTCCATCTAATAAGTCCAGATCCTTTCGGTTCATGCTGTTCTGTACTGCTGCGGTGTTGTGCCTGAAGCCTCATGGCCAACCAATGGAAAATCAATTGTACTGATTACAGGTAGCGTGAAAGAAACTTTTGTACATAGACAGTGCTTTTTCTTTTGGCTGGTTGCTGTTTTCCCAGCATCTGCTTTGGTTTGTCATCCTGTTGAGGTGTCACATAAATAAGTTGTTTTCCTCTCCTCAGATTGTCCCTCTGTCTAATTGCCTTCATTGGATTTAAGCATGGAGGGTATCGCCTTTATAAACCTGAAGCGTTTGAGGCGAAACACATGGATGTCCGTGTGACAAGCATGTGCGTGCCAAAGCGATTAAGCGCTGGGCTGTTGGCATGACATTTCATGTATTTCCCCATAGCATGACACTGTTAGATGCACACTCGTAGTTAGATTTGATTGATTGCCTTTGTTGTTCTCTGCACTTTCTCTTTGATAAGAAACTTAACACACCTACTAGCTACAGTTTGAGAGGTTTATTTGATTGTTTATAAACTGAGTACACCCCCATTTTTGTGGGCGGTTGAACTGAATCTTTTATTTATGCTTTATTTATGGAATTTAGCACACCTAACTTCGCACACCTACTGGTTATCGTTTGAGTGGTTTATTTGCTTTTGGTCATAGGTCCACCCCCTCCCTTGTGTTGGGTCTAAGCTGTGTGATGCTTATTGGCCCCGTGACTAACTTTAGAGCAAGTGCTGTTAGGGCATTAGCCGGCCTTAATCTGGGTTTAAAGTGACGAGCAGCAGGATCCTATTTATACACACTTTTCACTGACTGAGCCGATGGGCTTCCCGGTCACTGTCCAGGCCCTCAGATCACTCATCTGCTGCCTGGGACATTTAAAGACCTTCTTTTCAAGTGACCCCACCAAACTTTTGGTCTGCGTCATCTGGTTTTTGTTTAAAACCCGCAGCTTTTTAACAGTCAGTTATCGGGTACCAAAAAAGCGAAGTGGTGGTTCCGCAATATGGAAGTCAAATTCGGTTTATTGTCTTTTCTTTAAAGGGAAAGGCAGAAAGTGAAATGTAGCTTCCCAGGTGACTTGGATGCAAACATAGACTGTTCGTGACAGAGCGGTAGCAACCAAACAATTATCACTGTGCTCAAACAATAAAGTCGTAGCAAGATAAATATAGAGCTTATCTACAAATAAGTAACGCTGTATGGCTGTCAAACATTCCAGTTAATTCTGCAGCAAGTCTGTTTAAAAAAAAAAAAAAGAAAAGTGCAACAATAAAACACTGAGTGCAGTGTACATTTACAATACCAAACAAGACTTTGATGGATAAGTATTGTATATAGATTCAGTGCCTGTGATCAGTCACATGCATATTTGCTTGCATGAACTGTTTGCTTCGATAGTTACACTACTATTGAAAAGTTTAAATTGTAATATAATAAAATAAATGTAATAAAAATATATAAAAAATACAGTATTTATTTTATTCCTGTGTTTCAAAGCTACATTTTCACCTGCCATGCAGAGTCAACTGATCCTTTATATTCCTAAATATTTCTGATTATTGCTAAAACTTGCTTTTTATTGTATGTAATTTGTGGAAACTTTGATTTTTTTTTTCTTTGAATAGTGTTTAAAAGTACATTTATTAGAAATGGACTTTGTGACATTCTTAAAGTCTTTACTGTTGCTTTCGGCCAATTTAATGCATCCTTGCTGAATAAAAGTGTGGGTTTCTCAATTCTACCTCACTCCAAACCTCTGAATGGTACAGTACATGCAAACGCACAACATGATCATTTCCTGTCTTGGTGAATAGTGATTGTTATAGTTTAAGTTCTCGATATTTATTAAGATCTCACATTTTAAGTGGAAGCGTGTGTTCATTAGTGTATTAGTTTTTTTTTTTAAACATAGCAGTTGTTTCTTGGCTATGATAATGGATGCTAAGAATTATGAAGTTAAACATGACAAACTGAATGCATGTATTCACTGTGGAGAATTGTGCCGTACATGTCTTTTAAACAGCTGCGCAAATGTGTATTCAGGGTGGATGAACATCGAGTCAGCCAGCTGCTTCTCTCTGTGGACCTTCACGTTAGTTGAGACCTCTTCTGTGCTGCTGATTTAAATTGGTAGAGATAGCCGGATGCAAGGAAGCATGTTTTGTTTTCTACCGTGAAACTATTTTGGCAGTTGCATTGTTCAGTCTGTTTGAAGTAGGGATTGTGATGTCATAACTTTCTTTCTTTCTTTTTTTTCTCAGCGTCGACTATTTGTGTCTTTGGTTAATCTGTGTGAAACCTCATGCTTTAAACATTTATTTAGAGGTGTAGGCTGGTTGGATCGATTTTGTGAATGCGCGCAAAATAAGCCATCTCTCAAATCCTTGCATAACTGCCCGATTATGTGAGTCACCGGGTACTATCAGTACTATAAGTCTTGCCTGAAGCCAGCAATGTGAAATGTATATTTAAAACCCAGCGACTGCTTGAATACAACTGCGGGGCTGCCTCTGGGTCTTTTATCTTTCCTTTTCCAACATCCCATACACGGATACGCCACTTCTGATGTATGGCTAGTCCGACCTCGGAGACGTCATTTACAGCCCTGTCCAAAGAGACTGCAATATTTTTTCCTCCAGATACATCCTATGCTCTTTCTTTCATCCGCTGCTGCCAGCTAAATCCTCTGAACAGTGTGTCATGTAGCCAGTCTAAAAGGGCATGTTTGAGTAACACTGCAGGTCTGTGTTGTGTGAGATGACAGTCTGTTTAGACCCTGCAAGCTTTCTCTGTCACAGTGCAGCAGCAAATCTCTTTGGAGCTCAGCTTGTATTTTTTATTTTTTTTAAGAGTGTGCAAGGATAAGTGCGGAATCTGTTGACCTATGTTTGGTTGTTTTTGTTTGTCATGAATATTTGATTCTATCTAAAGTTCAGTTGCACATGATCTTCAGAAACGGCTCAGCGATTACTCAGAGGAGAGCTCTTTAAACTGTATAGTGGTTGTTAAAGCCCTATGTGGCGGTTGTGTTAGTGTGGATTTGACAATTGCTAAGGAATGCTTAAACAACCTGCTAAATTCTGTGAATGCCTTTGACGTGCATGCTTGAGCAGAGACACATGATATTGAGTTTAAGTGCACTGATGTCTGTGCGTCACTAGTCTGCGCATCCCATCCTTTCAGTAAGGCCTCTTGAGTCGACTTTAGCATCCTCGTCGTTTAAAGCACTTATTGGGTCTAATCTGGCACGTTTTCATTTGGCTGATTTCCTGCTCGTCTCATTTCGTCCCTTCTGTTTGCTTGTGTTTTTCCAGTTAAAGGCTCCAGGCCAGGCAAGAACGTACAGCTGACAGAGAGTGAAATCCGTGGCCTCTGTCTCAAATCTCGGGAAATTTTCCTCAGCCAGCCAATTCTGCTAGAGCTGGAAGCGCCGCTCAAGATCTGCGGTGAGTGTGTTTTGTCCTACAGGCTTCCCGCCTTCATAGAAAGCTGAAAGAATAAGAAATTAATGTTCTGTATTAAACAAAATTGTTCTGCTGTCTCTGCAGGTGACGTTCATGGTCAGTATTATGACCTCCTTCGTCTCTTTGAGTATGGCGGCTTTCCTCCCGAGAGCAACTATTTGTTCCTGGGGGACTATGTGGACAGAGGGAAACAGTCTCTAGAGACCATCTGCCTCCTGTTGGCCTACAAAGTCAAATATCCTGAAAACTTTTTCCTGCTGCGTGGCAACCACGAGTGCGCCTCTATCAACCGTATATATGGCTTCTATGATGAGTGTGAGTAGAATTTGGTCTCTTACACCTACATTACTACTAATGCCACCTTTCTATATGCAAGCTTTAGAGTTGCTAATGGTTTTTTCCATCTCTTCAGGTAAGCGGCGGTATAACATTAAGCTGTGGAAGACCTTCACAGACTGTTTCAACTGTTTACCTGTGGCTGCCATTGTAGATGAGAAGATCTTCTGTTGCCATGGAGGTAAGCGCAGGCAGAGGACTTTTGTCCCCATGGCAATTTTAATGCTCTGTCATAACTCCTCTAATTTCCCTGGAGAAGTCAAAATGTAGTTGTTCATAGCCTTGTCACTGGGTGACCATAAAGTTAAGTTCATTTGATCGGCACAAACTTGGAGACACACCAGGGGACTTATTAAACGGGGTTAAGCGCACACTTCTTTTTAACTGCAGTGTGGTTTTGCAAAAGACGTGGGAGTAATTCTACTCTGGAAACCAACTGTATTTTCGATTTTTTTTTTTTTTTTTAAATATTTTTTAATTTGGGTGACGGTCATCACATCCTTAGAATAATTGCTGTTCTTAATGAATGAAATGCATTAAATATGGACTGCTGTAAACATGAAAGCTCATATGGAGTGCTCGTATAAAGATGTTGAGCTTATTACTTCATGCAGCTTAAATGTGAGGTGTTCACTAGACCTGTTTGTCATGAATGCATATGTGGGGGAAACGACACTGAAAACCATCATTTCCTGCAATGCGTATCTGCCCCAGCCACAAAAAAAAAAATTAGTCTGCACAATGCACGATTCACCAAACAATAATTTATTTTAATAAAGCTCCTACATTATTATTTGACTTGCAAATTGAATCATTAAGACTCCCTTTCAGGCATACATTGCAGCACAAAATATTAATGCTGAAATATTGTGTCCTGATTATTACATAATTTTTTCATCTTGTTTAGTTATGATGCTCTTTACAGATTTAGTGGCATTTTTTGTGCGGTTTTGCAGCCTACAGTGTCTGGATGCTGCTTGGCAAATTATTTGTAAGTTGCTTCCTGGAAGTGCGTTAAAAAACATAATGAATTGTTTCCTGCTCCAGGCCTCTCTCCAGACCTGCAGTCAATGGAGCAGGTGCGGCGCGTCATGCGGCCCACGGATGTACCTGACCAGGGGCTGCTGTGTGACCTGCTTTGGGCCGACCCAGACAAAGACGTCCTGGGTTGGGGAGAGAACGACCGTGGTGTGTCCTTCACCTTTGGTGCAGACGTGGTGGCCAAATTTCTTCACAAACATGACATGGACCTAATATGCAGGGCGCATCAGGTTAGTTTATGCTCTGCGGCAGTAGGAATGCTTCCATAAAGCAGTGCAGCGTTAAAAGAATGTGACGGTATCTTCTTGTGCAGGTGGTGGAGGACGGTTATGAGTTTTTTGCGAAGAGACAGTTAGTCACCCTGTTCTCCGCTCCCAACTACTGTGGCGAGTTTGATAACGCCGGGGCCATGATGAGTGTGGATGAGACACTCATGTGTTCCTTCCAGGTAAGAGAAGAGCTGTTATTTTCCTCCCTCTTTTTTTTTTTTTTTACTTTTACCTGATTACAAGGCTTTCCAGTTTCTCTGCATCAAGTATGCTTGCATGTAATAGGTCTGGCCAACTTCCTCTGTAGATTTGCATTAGATCATCTTTTGATGGTTGTATACAGCGACTCTGTTGTTCTGTTTTTAAAAAGTCAGCGCACTGCCTACAGATGGTTTTTATTCTCCGCACAAAGCTAAAAAACCTGCCATGTAAGATGCCTCATTATAAATGTGAAGTAACATTTTACAGGCAACAAAAAAGCTGTTTATTGTCAGTGTTGCAACAAGGGTTTCTTTCACTCTGTTTTAATTTTGTAATATCAGAAATATAAAATTTTTATTTTTAATTCTAAATAATAATTTTAAAGACCAACCTGTTGAGATATCTGTTTGGGGGAAAAAATGTGAATATTTAGCTGAACAAGGGCTAAAAAAAACCAAACATATAATATTCTGCATTAAGATCAGTGAGGGGAAAATCCCAGTTTTGCTTTTATTTTTGGTCACACTTAACTTCAAGCCTTGATGTACTGTATAATGGATTTATAGTAGTATTAATGCATTGTGAATATTTGTAGCCACAGTTAGTCCATTACATGCATATTCATAATTATACCCTTTAATAGCTTTATAATGCATTGCACATAAAACTTCGGTAAAGTGTAACCCTTTTTTTTTTTTTTTTTTTTTTTATGATTCACTGTTTATAGAGTATCTTCTCCATAATTGCCCTTGTTTAAACTTAATGAATTGAACATTTTCAACAGTTTGACGTTAGCATGTGTTGCTGTCAGTTGCGAGTCAAGAGCCTCGTGTTGAGTGTCCTTAGAAGGCAGCTATGTAGGCAGCTCAGCATTGCTAATGTTAAACCGTATTGAAATCTCTTATTAGTCAAGTCTCCCGTACAGGGTGTTTTTTAAAACGCTGAGCTTCCATGACAGCTAGGATGGTCCCTGTATAAGTAGCTCTGTCTCTTTTGAAACGGAGCTTCTGCATTGCTCACAGTATGTATTGAAGTGCTCTCTCTCTCTCTGTGGGCGGACATGTCTATATTTGGAATTGTGTTTGCTGTTGTGCGCCATTGCTTACTCTCGTCCTCTTTCTCACAGATCCTTAAGCCAGCCGATAAGAAGCTGTACTACGGTGGAGGAGGTGGAATGGGCTCAGGGCGTCCAGTCACCCCGCCACGAAATTCAGCCAAGGGTGGAAAAGCCAAGAAATAACACCCGCTGGATGGGCCCTCCACCCCCAATGTCCTCTCTCCTGAAATTCCCTGTTCTGACCCCACTCTTTCTCTACCTCCCTTCTTTCTTTCCATCTCCAAATGGCTGTAATGCAAAACAGTACCCAGGGTTGAAGTCTTTTTCCTCTTTCTTTTTGTTTTCCTCATGTAACTCTACATATGTGTGTTTATATTTGAGACTGCGTGTGTGAGCGTCGGTTGTGTTTGTTTTTCCACCCATCCTTCCCTCCCCCTCCACCGCTCATCGCCCTCATCTCTCCACCTGTCTCTCTGTCAGGGAGCCTCTGACGAAGCCTCGGTGTAAATGCCCAGTCAGGCTCTGGGAAAGATTGAGACAGACAGAGGGGTCACAAGGGGGCGGGGTCGAGAGGTGCGGGTCACACTGTTTATGTCCCAGCATTGTTTCAAACACAGAACTTGCACATACTGCATTAGTTAGAGAGCCAGTCTGAGTGAAATGTGATACATGTATACACTCACGCACACACACATGCAGGGAGAATGGATGTGCAGAGAAAGCGTGAGGTAGAGAGAGACCGTCACCGGTGCATAATTTCCATTTAGAGATCCAGTGATTTAAAACAAACAATCATGTTGGAACTTTTTACTTTTTTGTAGATGGATCACAACAAAAAGCTTTGAAATTCTTTGCTTACTATGTGTTTTTTTTAGTGTCTTTTTTGAAAGACAATTATCAATAAAGAGAACTTTATTTAAACATCCTGTACTATATCTTACTGTGTCCAGTTCTCCCAAGTTGCGACTCTCTTCCTCAGGTGTTTACTGTTGTCAATCTGTCCTGTTCTCGCTTTTGTTCTCTATTTTGACTGAATGTAGTCTTTCAGGGTTGACCAAAGTTGACATTTGCTGAGAAGGACTGAGATTGTGCACCTAATCATTTGTGGTTTGTCTCCAACTTGCTTGCTGTCTAGTTCTCTCTGTGTGCTTTCTCTCAACTCAGTCTCCTCCCCTTTGCCTTCCAGATATGCTTTTCCATTAACCTTTTTAATTACTTAAACATGATTAGTCTTATCTGTCCTATTTTTCCTTTTTTTCCTCTTCTGTTTTTCTCTCCCCTCCACCCTTTACTATTTTTATTTTATTTTATTTTTTTACGTTAGGCATCGCACCCAGCTCCAGATCTAACTTTGCTAGCTCAACTAGTCTCTTTCCTCTTAAAGATCTGTTGTCCTTTTCATTCCCCTCCCTCCATTTCAAATTGTTTTGAATTGCTAGGCAGGATTTAAAGTTTGATCCATTTAAATCTCAGAGGAGTTGCTACTGTAATTAGGATTTAAGAATTCTTCTGCTTGCCACACAAACTCCATTCACTGGTGCCAGCAGATGGCGCATTTCACAGAACTGATCCACTTTTACTCCTTTAATGTATTTGTAAGGTATAAGAATACTGCAAAGCAATACACTAGTGTCCTCTGCTGGCTCAAAGACACACTGAGTTCCTGTAGTGCCCTGCTTTATATGTTCTGAGATAAATATTTTTGTCATTTAAGGCATAGTGACTTCCAAAACAATTTAATCAAGCAGGTCATCCTTTAATTTTTTGTAGCTTAAATGTATTTTAAAAAATTTTGAACAAGAGATTTATTATTCTATATGGTCACCTAGTTTTTTGAGGAAGGAAAAAGTTAACTAAGCTTTAGATGCTCAGAATGACATCCCATATTTAAGGTCTTCAGGTCAAGGTGTGTCTGTCTTTGTTGACGTAAGATTTCTGGTCAGTATAGGAGACTAGCACTGACAAATCAGAGTAATAAGTGTAGTGATTGCATTCCTACACACTTCTATTGTTTTCTTGCATCAAAACTACTTGTCTCATAAAAACATAACGGAGGCAAGAAAACATGATAAATATGTGCCATTACTCATCTGGCATCTGATTGTCAGTCAAAAGTCTATCATAAATGCCATAATATAATCATATCACTTTTCTGATAGATCTTGTATATGTTAAGGGGGGGGGGGATTTTGAATTGAGTATATGTGCATTTAAAAAAAAAAGGTGATGTATTTCATTTGGTTGATGGCCTTTCTGTTAACTCTGATCTCCTCAGTGAGGCTATATTTGTGCACATCATATTTGCTTTACAGCAACACTGAGATTAAGGCTGATGATGCACTGGGCAACTTTTTTTGAGAAATGTTGCTTGGGCGCTTTTCAATTGAGAATGGGTAACAAATTTCTATTTGGACAATTCAGATCAGTATTGGGCCCTGTGTCTCACATGGTTGACCGTTTACGGTAACATTTCCTAAAGTTGCCCGGCAACGTTGCTCAAAAAGTTGGCCGGTGTATCATCGGTCTAAGACTATTAGTAGTAGAGTTGTTGTTGTTTATTAATATATAATTGTACTTTTGTTTTACTGACAGAGAGCAGGCTATTTAGATTATGTGATTTTCTTTCTGCTTTCTCTTATAAAGCAATCAGGGATGTTTTTCCTTAATGCACTGTAGTATATTATTTCAACTGTATCATAATGAGAAACAAACCAATTAGAGGGTTTTTTTAAAAAAAAAAAAAAAAAGATTTTTCTTTTCTTTTTTTTCCCAGTGCAATTTGATTTCCAATGATAAATCCTGTTTCTCAGCTACCGGGAAAAAATAATAAAACAAAAGTGTATTTGTTCTGGTTGTTTCAATATTCATTTTATGTTCATGTATTATGAGAAAGTTTTTCCTCTTTTAACTTACAGTAAACTTTATTAGACAAATTCAAACAGACTTTTTTTTCAGCTGGTTAAGATTATAAATACTAAATCCTTGCAATTTTTGCAATACTAAAATCGCAACACCTAACGTAACCTTGAAGCATAATTTCCAGGGCCTGGAAAGGTTTTCCCATGGGAAAGGGTTTGGAAGTGTATTTAATATTTATATAGTTTTTATGTAGTTTATTCATGCATTGGATAAAGTAATTAGCAAAAAAAACAATAAGGGTATTTGAGTCTTTGAATCTTGAATATATTCAACTCAGATAACACGTACAAACGATTCAAAACCCTTACTTGCTGCGTCTAAACAATGTTCGACGCAACAAACAGAACAACGATATTTAAATATTGCACTTAAACAGTACAAAGAATACAGTGTGTGTGTGTAATGAATAAATAAACATCTACTGAGCATAACCAGGAAACCATAATCCTATCAAACATGCATTTTGCCTAACAAACAGCCTGCTATTATATTGCATAACTCTAGGAGGTCAACAGGACACGGTTAAAGAGACGAGGCGGGGAGCGGGCTTCTTTCTCGTCCGCTGATTAGTAGAAGCGCGAAATATTTCCCATATCTGCACTCTCATTGGCCAATCTCGACGCCGTGTAACTTAGACAGCCAATAGGGTGAGAGGAACGACGCCGAGCTCTCTGCTACTCACCTCACTAGCCAATAGGAGCGCGACCCTGGATGTCAAGGATTGGTTGAATTCACCTCTAGGACGAGACTTCTGCTACGTTCGAAAACAAACGCAGTATAGAAAAATTAATGCTAGTTACATACCCAAATCTTCTCAACTGCAGTGGCAGGTTTCCGGTTTAAAAAATCATATATCCGCAGGAGGAACGTCAAAATCATGGAATATGGGGATATCAGGAGCATATGGCAGCAGCACTCGTAGCCAACAGGAAGAGCTAGCCTGCTAGCTTACAGACGAATTTCACTACGGACAAATCGAACAGAAATTTAAAGGAAAGCCCGTCAGGTAAACACACGGCTCTGTTTATTATACCACATAGATACGATAGCGCAGTTTTTGCAACCGTTTGCTATTCACAGTAAAATATATTCTGTTTAAAGATTCAGTTTGGACCGCGATGGTCAGCTTGTGTTGCACAGTGAGCTAACGTTAACTGGACCTCAGTGGTTTGGGCTGAAGTCCGTTAACGATCCCCTGACAGTGATGTATGGCCCCTCGCGGCTCTGAACATTAATAACCAGCTGTTATGAATTGGCAAAATCAATTATCCTTTGACCTGCAGTCAGATGTGTTGTTTAATAACGACTAACGTTAATTGGCGCGATCATAGCTGCTTGACGACGGATAAAGCATGCGGCGCGTAATATTAACTGTAATCTTATTTTATTAACCCTACGAGTGTCCTTGTGTAATGTATGTATTCATATATTTAATTTTCTCCGCTGCGATCACTGGACTAGCACGGAGGTCTTTCTGAGCTGGTGTTTACACGCTTTCCTGGAGCTCTTATTTTCACTCTCGCCTACTGTCACTCGAACTCGATTACAACTCAAGTGCTGAAGTGTTTTCTGACTGAATAGCTGCCTTGTAGAGTGACTCTTGACCTGTCAGCGGAGAGAAGGATTATACGTTTATTAATCCATGAGAGGAGGATATTTGCTTACAAGACGGCAGCAATAGTCATCAGGGTTACAGTATACAATATCATACAGACACTATGCAATGCAATGTTCAACAAGGTTTCTTAATCGTTCTCTAAAACCGCTCCAATGAACACTGAATGGATTATTATTATTGTTGTAGTTATATATATTTGCAAGAAAACGAACAACGTTGCATTGAAGTACAATAACAAAACGAAAGGGAAAGAGAAAGGGAAAAGAGACACACCCCATTCAGAGAAAAATTCTTAAGCATTTTTGTGTGTGTGCTTATTGTTGTCAATGAGCTTAAGAGATTTTAGAGTGAGCGGGATCGCAGCAAGAAACAGATCAAATCTACTTGTTTTTGTCATTGAAACATTAATAATATTATTCAAAAATTAAAAAAAACTAAGTTTACAATCACGTTTAATAAGGTAACAACTTCTCCATCAAAGAGGTTTAACCTGTTTAGAGTGGTTGAGGACACATAATACACAGGGATATCGAAAGTAGCAGTTTGGGAGTTGGTTGAATAGATGCTATGTAGACCTTTTTTTTTTTTATTACAAATATTTTTCTGGTCGGTAACCTTTGTCTCTTCCAGTGAATACGATGAACAAATATTCTAAATAAGCCGTGTGTAAATTGCGTGATGAGTGATGCTTTACATAATCCCGGTTATATTGTTATTAACCAGGAAATAAATGTTTGAGCATACACTAAATATATTTTGTCATGAATAGGCTATAGGTCGATGACACTTACGCAGCATTGGCTTGCTCAGTGTTTCAAAGTGTCTTTCTGAGGAAATAAATGTGGTATGTTTTTGCTTTGTCAGACATTTTTTATTGTCGTTCTTCTGCTGTTTACACAGTGTATAAGGTAGTTGCTGACAAACTCCAGTGCATGTCAGATTTGTAGGTTCTTTCAGCTGTTGTCCAAATAAGTGTTTGTGAATTAAAATGTAGGCATTTACTAATTACAGAACCGCTTCATGTGAGGGACCGTGATGAGCTCTTAACATCACAAACCAAATTACTAACAATAATGACAAGGCAACAGCAATGGTTCCAAAAGGGGCAATCCTATAACAGTAAACGCATGATTAATTCATGCCGCACTGCATGTTGGGAACTAGAAACATTTGAGGGAATTTTCTTTGTCTAATATGGGGTTTTATGAAGGCTAAAGGTACCACTTTTGCTTTACAAATTATTCCTGACAGAGAAAAGAATAAGTGCTTTGTAAAAGTGAAAACTATTCAGTTGTTTCAGTTTGTAAGCAGTGAGGTTATTCGTTAAATGTGTACTTTTTGTGATTTAGTGGGTTATGAGGGTTTTTTTGTAGTGTTTTTGACCACAACTGCTGTTATAATTACCGTATAGTTTCTCAATGAGAATAAGTGAACTTCATGTGGGATTCAGATTCTAGGAAGTCTTTTACAAGTCTTAAAAATGTAAGGTTATGATCTGAAACGAATCGATATTCTGGGTCACTAGAAATGCACGTCGAATAATTAAGTTTGTGTCACTGATCATGTGGCTTGGCATGGAAAGTCAGATGTTTCCATCGAAGCTTAAGGTGTGCCTCTCAAATCATGCGGGGGAACATTTGTACAGCTCGGCCACTGCTGTCATTAGGACAAAAAATCACTTTCCCCTCGTTATACTGAATTTGAACAAAATACAAGATTTTTTTCAAGTTGTGGTCTCAGACATTATGGACAACACACATGTTTTTTATGCTGTATGATGAAGGTCATGGTTTTAGAAATCTAAAAAAAAAATTAAAAATAAAAATTATATATATATGTAATTGTGAACTTGCAGCTGTTTAAATGTGTAACTCACCGGCTTCATTTTGTTTCAGTATGTTGATGGTGGGCGACCATGGAGGGATCTTATAGAATGAGTGTGAGAGAGCTTTGTGAGACAGATGATCTGGCCACGAGTCTGGTGCTGGATCCCTTACTGGGGTTCAGCACCCATAAGATGAACATAAGGTACTGTTCTTTATACATGAATTTATGTTTATGCACAGTGATTAAAGAAAATGGCAGAAGTATATTTTAATGAAGCACCACCATTTAAAAAATGTTTACATTTTATATAGTATTTTATTTATTTATTTTTTAATATACATTTTTTTACGTTTCAAGTAATTTATTGCTGTGATGCAAAGCTGTATTTTCAGCAGCTGTTACTCCAGTCTTCAGTATCACATGATCACTCAGATATCATTCATATGCTTGTTTGGTGTTTAAGAAAGTCTTTTTTTTTTTTCTTTTGAAAACATGGTACTTTTTTCAGAATTCTCTGCCAATTAGAAAGTTCAAAAGAACAGCATTTCTTTGCAATAATGTACATGTCTTTACTGACACTTTTGATCAGTTTAAAGGAAAAATATGTCGTAGTTAATTTTTGTGTGAACTATTCCTTTAATGTGACATTGCTAAAATAAGTTTAATTGACCCCAGACCTTTGAACGGTAGTGTAAATGACTTCTCTTCATAATTTTGTAATTTTTTGTTTATGTGAATGAAGTCCTCCCCCTGAGATCCGGCGATGGGGTTACCTCAGAGAGACACTTCTGCGGTTCAAACGAACACATGACTTCCAGGCCACCTTTGATGCCCTGCTGGATGGAGAGTGGGTCAGCGGCTATTTCACTGGACTGGGTTCACACCGTCAGGAGCTGTTGAAGCAGCATGTGAGTATCATTTCTTATCCAGAATTTCTAAATGTCCAGGTTTTTTTTGTTGCTTGTAAACATGTATAATCTTCACCAAAGAGGAACGTAAGAAGAATGCTTGAATTGCTTTGAATGAGTATCTGGTTTAGCGAGTATGGTTTCCTTTTTCTTCAGCGTATTTGCTTACATGATAGTCTTTGCTAGATCAGTTGCTTGCCTTTTTTGATGAGTACAGTCTCTCTGTACACAAAAAGCACCGTCCTGGACAAAACATTGTTTGCATAAGATAGACAAGGCCTGGGAAAATACAGATTTTTGCGATTTAATTAAACTCTTTAGGTGAACAATACCGACACTTTCTTTATCTGAAAATTAATCTTATACAACTATTTACTTTGTTCAACACCTATTAGATCAGAGAGGATAAGCTTTTTTTCTTCCTTCCTTATATCACAAGGTATAAGGAAGTTTTCAGGGTGTGGTGAAAAACCTTATACACACCCTATCTGTCATAATTTTATTGAATTTTTTACCTTTGCAGTTTAAATGAAACAAACATCTTATATGTTTCATCAGGGTGCTTTGCTTTATTAATATTTATTATAAGTGTTTTAAATAACCAGACTTTAACGACACATGGGCAGATCCACGGAGCATAGCCGATGAAGCTTTGAAGTGATGCTTTAGTGATCAGGAATATTCCAGTGTACAAATAAGCTTTGATTTCTGTCTTCATTTTCTCTCCTTGCATCCTTCCCTCACATCCTAAGGGGTGGAGCTATGACTCCAGGAAAGGAAATTATAATTGGCGAAATGAGAAGTGCCCCTTTCTTCCTTCTTTTTTGTTTCCTTCCGTCCTTCCTTCCTTTCTCCTTTTCATCCATCCAATTTATTAAAGGCAATAAATGTTTGGCATTTATAAAGTATGGCATTTAAAAACTATTTTAATTTGCTCTTCGCTTTCTTTAGATGTATCGCTATATGACAGCATTTCTGTTGGACAGTGGAGTGAACATTGAGCCATGTAACCGCTATTCCTCTGAGACTAATGGAGCCAAAATCACATCCACCCGACACTGGTTAGTATCGCTGTGTTTTTTTTTTATATATATCACAATCAGTGGGTAAGCTTTGTTTATTAACTGTAATGCTTAATAAACTGGTAGACTTTTGAAAATCTGTTGGCGACCATGTTTAAGGATATGACCATGTTGAATTCTCCAGGCTGGTGGGAGAACGGGTGGAGGTCCTGCAGGGCTGTATAGCTGAGCTGAGCCCTGAGGATAGTGCCGTCCTCCGAGCAGGAGTGAATGACTTCAGTGTCATGTACTCGACGCGCAAGAGATGTGCTCAGCTCTGGCTGGGGCCCGCTGCCTTTATCAATCACGGTGAGAGAGCCTGTAACGGATCAGTGATATTACTCTTTTTCAAAACACATTTGTTGGTAACGTGATTACAATATTTTCTCTTTTGTTTTTATTGTGGGGAGAAGACTGCAGACCAAACTGTAAGGTAAGATACTAAATTATTGCTTTAGCTTAACTAGCAGCAAATCTTTTGAATTGCGAAGACCCTTTATACTACTATACATGTGGTGTATCTTGCATCACACTTATGTACATTAGTTTCGTTAGGCTTAGGTCTTGCTAGATTTGATAAAAGTGTCACGTCATGTTTGTGTTCACTCTATAATGTATAAAACTATGCCAATTTTTTTTCGGGACAAATGACTGATTTGATACCTGCACACAGTTGGCTGATGCATGCGTGCAGAGAGATGTCTTGGGTACGCACTGTGTGTGATGCACTTCTTGGTCAAATTCCCATCTTGTATATAAACAGACAAGATAAGAATCTGGTATGTCACAGTAGATCTGGGCAAGCTGTGAAATGCAGCCTAATAGACCTGTCACTCTAATTTCTTTAACAACTATCAAACAGCAGTATTGACAAGATAAAGACACGACCGTTTAGTGGATCACTTTAGCCTTTTAAGAACACCTTGTTTCATGTCGTTTGTTTCTTGACTCTTCAAGTCGTGTCTTGTCATAAATAAATGAGAAAGCAGTGTTTACTTAATTAAAAAACACTTGAAGGCTGTATGGTATTGTTTTTGATGTATTATTTATGTACTAAGGAGTCTGGTATCAAGTGATTTTAACATTTTATTGGTAAGGATTACTGAATGTTGGTGTCATTACAACTGTATCTTGCTGATATTGAATGAAAGTATTTAGGTTTGTTCTGTGAGATGAACATGAGCCCATGTGCTGTTTAGTTGTAAAGCAAAGAGCGAAGCTAATATTCTGGTAAATGGCAATGATACAGACATGAACATTTCTCCTGTGTTTTATTTTATTTGTGTGCATCAGTGATTTTTGTTCTAGATGAGTGGAATGCACATGTATTGTGTAAATTTAATGTGTTAACTTTAAAACGCTGTGCCATTAACAGGATTTTTAAAAAGCACTAAAAGGTCATTTCTAACACTCCCCATTACTTTTACAGATCACTAAACATGTAAACCTGGCTCATATTTTAACCATTTGCATGTGATTTCACTCTGTGTTTGTAGTATTTTTTTTTTGGATTATTAGTATTATTATTATTATTTTAACTGATTTTCATGTTTTTCAAGTTTGGCTCATTGTACTTCTAAATGTAAATACATTGACTGACTTAAAAAAAACACCACTGTTTAAAGATTTGGGGTCAGTAAGATATTTATTATATATTAAAGAAATTAATACTGCATTAAAGATGCATTAAATGGATCAAAGTGACAGTAAAAACATTTATAATGTTACAAAATATTTCAGTATTTATTCTTTGAAGAATTCTGAGTAAAATGTTCCATGGTTTCATATTAACACATTACGTTTTAAACATTGACAAGAAAAGTGTCTTAAGCACCAGCAAAATAGAATTTCTGCAGGATTAGCTGCTGAAAATTCAACTATTACAGGAATGAATAACATTTCAAAATATATTAAAGTGGAGTAGTTATTTTACGTTGTAATGATTCTTAAACGTTTTACTGAATTTGATCAAATAGAGTCTGGGTGAGAATAAAAACTTCAAAAGCACTGACGTCTAACAATTAAACTGTAGTTTATAAGCAAACTTATATGTAAACATTTATTTATTTTATGGTTTTCTTTGATCTGACTTCAGTCCTAACAGGGCATCAGTCTTTTTTAATTACATTTCCTTAATTTGTTTTCACTTGTTTCCCGGCATGACTAAGTAGATTATAGGCAAACAGTGTATACTGAAAAGTAATTTGCTCATACTGTTTCTGTTCCTCCTATTAGTTTGTCCCTGGAGATAAGAATGGAGCTTGTGTAAAAGTGGTGCGGCCCATCTCACCGGGGGAGGAGATTACCTGTTACTATGGGGACAGCTTTTTTGGAGAGAATAATGAAATGTGTGAATGTTGCACATGTGAGAGGTGAGAGTATATACATTAATGCTGCTTTAAGGCCATCTGCTTTGGGTATTATAGTGATGCGGGATCTGTAACGTGTAATTATCTCAATGAATGCTTGTAATTGGTCTTTATTATTAGAGTTTTATGTCAGTTAGGTTTTTTATATATCTAATTATATTTGTTTTTTATATATATATATATATATATATATATATATATATATATATTTGTTTTTTTTTTTTTTAAATCTGCCTTTATCGTTACATTAATTATGCCAATCTATGCAGGAGAGGAGAGGGATCATTTAAGAAGAGAGACCAGTCACCAAATTGCTCTGGGGATCCTTCAGGACAGAAATACGAGTTCAGAGAGACTGACCTAAGGCTTAACAGGAATAGGGGAAATGGTACCCCAAAGCCGTTTCTTACTGTTTCAAACTCAGGTATTTTTGTTATGCCATTCATATTTAGTTTTTTTTGTATTATTATTATTACTTGTGTTATGGAGGAAAATGTATATGTTTTAAGTCTATATGTACTGCAAGCATCCCATGCAATTTCCTAATAAAGTGGTGAAAAAGCCTGTATTGACATAATCTCATTATTGCCAACCACTTAATTCTGGCTGTCTATTCTTCTTTTCTCCTTCTCTTGTCAGCCTTGCCAATGAGGAATACATTTTCCCAACGGACAAAGAGGAACGCCCTTGTTTTGAGCAAAATGCGAAAGACTGCTAGGTGGAGGAGGGAGGAGCATTGCAAACAGGTGGAAAAGCGGACACAAAACCTCTCATCATCTTTGCCTCACCTCAAGCTAAAGGAGCTAAGCATCTGCCTCTATCAGCACAGCACAAATTTCCTGTTAAGCTGCAAGGACCCTTTGAGCAAAGAAAGGGCCCTGCTATACCTAATTGAGAAAAAGCGACCAAAACCAGAGAGGATCACAAAGAACAGCACTCCTGTCTCTCCACCTCTCAGTAGTGCTAACATAAATGGACCGGAGGAGAGAAAAGATGAGGATGGAGAAGTGTTAAATGGAGACCCCGTAATTAGATTTAAACCCTTTACTCTTGGATGTGTTTCCAATGTACATGAAAGAGACGGCATGAAGGCCAAGGGACGTAACATTGATGCATCATCTGTCAGAATTGTCCACCAGGGCATTTCCTCAAGGACCAGGAATATTCTTCGTAGTCGTCTGAGCAGTCTCCAATCAAGGAGCCATTCTAAACTCTCCAGATTCAACAAAAGGAGGACCAGACTGATCAAATCCAATTCTAAAGTCTCTGCAGGGCCAAATGAATGCTTGGACTCGCAGACACAAAATGGCAGGCGGCAGGAAGGAAGCGAGTATGAGTCCAAGGACACTACTAACCTTGTTTTAGTATCTCTAGGTAAACCACGTAATGGTAAACATGTACACGTTGATGGAGACGCTGGAACTGACAGTGGCAAATCATCACAAACAGAGAGCACGGTAATCAGAAAGGCGCAGCAGAGTGTCTTTAGGGATTGCCTCAGGGAAGTGACTGGCGACGGGAGACACTTCAACGGTTCCATTGCTCCTAGGGCAGGTGATGTTAGTTCTTGTGTAGCTTCAGAGACCTCAGGGGATAACAAGCAAAACTACAGGCTGTCTGTCTCTTCTAGTGCTGTTAGCGATACACCTTCCTTGTCTTCACTATCTCTTAATAGTCCTGTCTCTTTCCACTCAGGGTTAAATCGTTACCTCAGAGTCAGTCTGGTCAGGGTGGCTATCCCAGGAAAGCCAGAGGTTGTAAGTACAGGTCAGAGGCAGGCAGACAGTAGACGAGACAAGGTTACAGCAGCAGCATCAGTACAGCAGAGCACAAAATTTAATTGCAGCAAAGACCGCAATAGACAAGGTAAGAAAGGGGTAAAGGAGTTGTATTTTACACCAGTAAATATGGAGAGTGCAGAAAAGTACTTAAAAGTAACATGTGATTTAGAGACTGGCAAAAACACAGTCACACAACCTGTTGTGAAAGAACTTGTTGATGTGTACAGTAAGGATAGCAACAGTGAGCATACAGCTAAGCAAGATGATAAAGCTGTAACCGTTGAGTCTGTTGAAGTCACAATTCCCCAAAATTCAGAAGTTGCTGTAAAGAAAAGGAAAAAAGCAGATAAGGATGAGAAAGAAACGCATGTTAAATGCATACCTGAGGTGCAGGATAAACAAAGCGTGATCAAGAAGCAGGAAGAAGTAACTGTCAAAGAAAATCACTTAAAAGAGAAAGTGGTAACAGCGCTTTTTGGTAGCAGGACTGTTGTTGTTAAAGAGGCAAAGGTATTGCTGAAGGATATTAGAAAGAATTTGAGTTGCAAGTTTAGTAAACAAGATAAGGTCGCTAATGGACACCATCCTCCGTGCAGTTACAGTGGGAAAGGAGAAGCTGGTAATATAAAGACACCATCACTTACTGACAGTAAAAAGACAAAGAACAAGCATGAATCACTTAATAACAGGAATGAGAACCGTAATAAAGGACACGTGGCAGCTGATCAGCCAAATATACATGAAGATACTCAAGTAAAACGGTCAGAAAACACTTTGATTTCATCAGAACCTGCAACCACGTGCAAGGTTTCCCTGGATCACAGTCCCCAGAGCAGCATTCCCCTAAAGAAACGAGCATTTCGAGAATCGCTTGATACTGACCCAGAACAGGATGTTAATGTACCTGCAACTCCGTGCACTGATAAAAACAATTTGGACAATCTGTTACCTAAGCCAAGAGAAAGCAGCAGTGTGGATACAACATTGTTGAAACGTCTAGAATCAGAATCGGGGGTAGCTCTCAAAGGCAGTGTTGGCGTCAGGTCCAAAAAGCGTGGTTCATCGAAGTTGCTGAAGACATCATCTAAACGGTACTCTAAAGCTTTTCAGAGTGCTCATCGTGGACCAGGACGAAACAATGCAAGACTTCCTGAATGCAGAGATGACACAAGTCAAGTACATGTTTGTGAGAGGACAATCAAAGACCCCAAGCATGAAACATCTAAAATTATAGCAGTCAATTGCAACATGGGAGAGGAGAATCAAGAGAAAAGTGAACAAGGAGTCGAAGGAAGAAATGAAGGACCAGGGGACTGTGAGATTATGGATAATATTGACCATGGCGTCAGTGATGAGCTGTCTACCTCAAATGTTTCGGATAACACAGAAGACGAGCAGAAGCTTAACGTCAGAATACGCCTTAAGAGGAAGAGGGGAAAGGAGTGGGCAATGGAGTGTACAGATGAGGCAAAAAGTGTTGCCGACAAGTCAAGCTCACAGCAATGCTTGGCTTTAGTTGACCCTTTTAGTGCCATTTTGGATTCTGTCTCTGTTTTAAATGCAGAAATGGAGAGGATTCGGGGTCACGGGGAGACTGATAACAGCATTGGGTTGGAGAAAGCCACCAAAGCAGTTCAAGACATGCTGGAGCAGTGCAGAAAAGAATGTGCAGCTAAGACATGTAAAAGACAGCACAAAACATCAGCTGTTTGCATTAACAAGAACATTAGTACACCAAAAGAAATTATTCAAGACAGTAGTGGTGATGTTACAGACAAGCAACTACAGCAAAAATCATCCGATCCAAAGATCGAGGCAGACATTGATGACATTAAACCGTTACCTCTGATTAAATTGTGCAGGAGAGCTGAAGGCAAGTGGGAGGTGGAGTGGAAAGAAGCTCACAATGAAGATGAGATCACTGATACTGGGCACGGGGAGCCGAAGAAATTAACATCTGTCATCTCTACAGCAGCAGTAGTGGAACAGACGACTATCGGCAATGTTAAAGATGAAAACCCGTCTCAATGCCAGCAACTATTGACGGTGCGTAGTTCTACCAAGGGGACAGAGACCTTCAGAGATCCGCTGAGTTTTGAGACTTCACCCTTACCATTATCTCTTTCACCTTTGTCACTTTACTCTCCCTGTTATGATGGGCTGGCAGGAGTTAGTAATGTCAGAGGGAGCGTTCAAGCAAAAGAGAATGCGATAGAGCAGGTGGCAGACAATTCTGAAAGTTTTAAGGCTGCATTTAGTAGAAGTGACGGTAAAGGAAAGAGTGATGTTTGCTTGAGTCACAATTTGCAACAGATTAACAAAAGTTTGTCAAAGCTCCAGGCTCTGAGCCAGCCACATGTATGCGAGAAAAGTGTGCCCACTAACACCAGTGTAAATGCCTCTCAGATTCAGTCTCCTCCCATGTTTCCCTTCAACACAGATTGTAGCTTTAGTAACTATTCTGAAGATGTGCTTGACTTTCCATGTTTAAATCTTGAAAGCTACGATCAGTTGCCTGCACAAAACAACTTGGCAGGCTCTTTAATAGATTACTGTCCTGGCGAACCACATAACACTGGGTCCTTCAGCAGCCCCTTCTCCCAAAGTCCCACCGATGCATGGAATCCAGAGACCCCTTACCTAGGATCACCAAGCCCAGTGAGTAACTTCAGCAGTGATGAAGAGCTAAGTTTCCCTGATATCGTCTTTTCTCAGTCGGACACATCCTCATCTATTGGTGCATCTCACCATAGTCTTTTCAGAGATAAGCTCTGTAATACAGCCACGAGTTCTGCTCCTCTTCAAGACCCTGACAAAGATCTGTACTTGTCAGATGGCGAGCTGTCAAAAACTCCCATAGAGCTCCAGGTCCAGGAAGATTCAGTAGCACGGTTTCTCCCCAAAGACTTGACCATGTTTAGCAATGCATCTACAAGTGATAAACTGCCTGGACACCCAAGTTTACGCCTGCATCCTCAGGATAAAAAGTTAAGCTTTCTCGATTCCATTGTTAACTTGAAGTCCTCCGAGCCAGGCCTTGCTAAGATTGATGGGAAAGACAATGGACCTCTCAACCTGCATAGCTCAAGAGCAAAATCCGAATCTGTCTTTCCAAACCAGACAACACAAAGTCTACATGGTGGACCTCAAAGTAACCTTGTTACACCCTTCCATGCTGATTATCCAGGTGCATTCAACTCTGGCAATGCGTTTTATCGTAGCAATGACAAGAAGCTTCCTTTTTTTTCAAACCCCAAGAACATCTTGAAAAGCATGGAAGGCCAGAATGCCTGTCAGGTTTCTGTGGCTGCTGGCAGCTCAAAATCTCACGGCAACCTGGAAAGCATCTATGCTTGTCCAGGTCCGTCAAGTTCTCACGGTGGAAAAGAGTCTTCTGCTAGATGTCATAACGCTGGGCTCTCAAGATTGGCTGAAAATCAGCAAAAAAACCCAAAGAACATCCCTTCCAAGCAGTACCCCACTAATCTCATTCCGCAAGGTGACCGCATTCACCCCGTTTACTTCATCAGCTCTAGCAAAACCACAACCAACTTCTTCAAGAACAACCCAGGCCTGAAGTCCCAGGTCCCAAAAGGTGATAAAGATCCATCCCATTCCTCCTCGTTTCTATTTCCCCCTTCTCAAGGTTCTCAATGTTACAGCTCGACACAAAGCAAACTCTCAAAATTGGAAAAACCACATGCTGTCGTGGCTCCCACTCAAAACACTCAACTTTCTGGAGTGTCATCTATCCAGCTCAATAAGAGTTGTGTTCCGATGTATTCAAATGTTTCTCACTGTGACTCTTCTGATTTCAACTTCAGCTCCTCTCTTTCACCTCCTGCGTCGCAGCACAGCAGTCCTCATCTGGGATACAGAGAATCCTCAGTCCGTGAGGTCCCTTTGGTTAAAAGTCAGTCTACCACCTTTGAACATGGTCAAACTCCTCACCAGTCTTACGTAGTAAACTTCACCGGAGATCATTCCCTGACTCTGGGCTACAGCAAGGATGGTGAAAGCTTGAATTATTCTGGTTCAGGACCTGCAAATTACACTTATCATTGTCTAATGGAGCCTTCAGGAACACAAGGAAGGCTGGTCGTGGAAGCATGTGGTCCCTCAAACTTCTCATCTCCTCCCTCAGTGAATAGGTGCGCAGGGTCTAAAGGCCACGGTGGCCAAAATGGTAAGGATCAACAGCATCAGGGGACAGGAACTCACCCATATAATTCTTTACACTTCTCCAACTCCCACTCACAAAGCACCCCTATTACGGAGCGCAAGCCTAAGAGACTTAGGCTTGTGGTGACTGACGGTACAGTGGATCTGGACCTACAATATACTGATTAATAACGACCTTTGTCGTTGATATGCTGAGACTTTATTTATTTAAAACAACTTCAATGTAATAAGATGTTCTGTTTGTTTTCCTTAAACTTGTACATGTAAAATGTCCTGTTCTTAGCATTGAAACAGATTTTCTTGAAATATTTAAAGACATATTTTTATTAGCACACATGCTCAGTTATTTGTATGCTACATGATGCATTTTGTTTAGTACCTTATTATAGAAGATGATATTTTCATGCTAGTGGTTCTGTATTAAAACAGAGAAAAATAGATTCTGTTTGTCCTGTAGTGCATAAGAGTTGCCACATGATGGGGATGTTGTTCTCTACAATGTGGACATTTTCAGTTCCTCCTAGCCTTCTCAGTTTGGAGTTATTGCAGAAACTCATATGTGAGAATAAGAAGCGTTGCTGGCCGCTCACACAGCTCAGTGGGTTAACACATGATGGACCAGAGCAGAGAGCGTATGCTTTTAATAAAGGGTTGTTTGAAAGCCTGTTTGTCAAGTTAAATTAGAGTGATCTTTGACCTATGTCACAAACTTTGCGCAGCTCTCAGGTGTCCTGTATTTGTTTTAGGGGATTCCTGCATGTCAATAAAGGACTACAGCAGCTGCTACATTAAATGCATACAAATCACGGATATTTCAGCACCTTTTATCATCTGTGATGTCATTTATTTGAATAGGCTGCCATCTTTTGCACACAAATCATACACACCTTTTGTAAGCACAAATGTGTTTTGACATCGTATGCCCTTTTTTAAAACCAAACATTTGTCTATATCAGCTTCATGGGGTTTTGTATCATACTGGGTATTGGTCTGGTACATTTGGCCAATGCATAATTAATTAGTTACCACTTGTATTACTTTAGAGAGATGTTTAGTGCCCTTTGGAGCTGATCCTTGATCAGACTCACTTAACACGTAAACAATATTGTTACGATAATGTACTGTAGTCCTACAGGTCACTAAGACCCAAAACCTGACATCTCCAACCTTATATACTGTGTTGGCGGTTTTTTTTTTTTCACCTCCCCAGTACATGTCGGATATGGAATGTGTTTGTTGGTTTCTTCTCAGTTTTTATAGTTGCAGACTTGAGAGAGCCCTGGGCTGTCCTACATGTTTATAACGTAGTTTGTGTTAAGCCTTGCCTTGGTCTATGAAAAGCCAGTGTATTAATTATATTTATTTTAATATGTTCTAAACATGGTGCTTCAATATAACTTAATTTTTGATTGTACTGAACTTAATGTATATTACCGTTTTTTAATATCTACAATTCGGATGTCTTTTTTTCTGGTATGTCTTGTATGACCATCCTATTTGTTACTTAGGACATTTGAGATAAATTTTAAATTGTAATGTTCAACTGTAAAATTGTAAAAAATGAAATTAATGCAATTAAAATTAAATGATTTTAAATTAAACTGTTCGTGGTATTTCAGCATCTATCTATCTATCTATCCTCAAATTGAATATTTCTTTTGGAAAGGACAATTCTTTATTCTGTTTTAATTTTTACTGGTTAAATTATTATATACTGAATAGGCATTGTATGGTCTTATTAAGAGTTTAATCGGATGGAA
Source organism: Enteromius viviparus (assembly GCA_032353835.1). NCBI lineage: Eukaryota > Metazoa > Chordata > Actinopteri > Cypriniformes > Cyprinidae > Enteromius > Enteromius viviparus. The sequence continues at coordinate 9,543,151 of JAUCNO010000710.1, read as the reverse complement.
GAGTCTATGGCCTGGTTTCACAAACGGATCTTAGCTTAAGCCAGGACTAGACATTAGTTAAATGAAGATATTTAAGCAACTTTTACAAAAATGCCTTGTAAGAAAGTATTACAGGTGTGCATCTTAACACAGAACAATGACACTGACATGATTTAAGATATTTTCATCTGAGACAGCTCAAACATGCAATTTAGTCTGGGACTAGCTTAAGCCTTGTCTGTGAAACTGGGGTATATATTTCCTTTTTTCAACCCTGCTGATGAAGCCATTTAGGTTTCATCAGTGTTCTCAGAGTACGCTACCAGTAGGTATTTCTTCAAGGTTACATGTCTTTGCAGGTATTTTCTGCAGTGTCTGAATTGGCCTAATTGCTGCAAAGCAATATAAATGACTAGCCATAGGAGAGAGAAGGGAGCGTTAAAATAATCTGTATATCATCTTCTCGCAAACACATAGAAATGCATATATTTGCACATCTGAGGTGTTCCACCCACAATGCATCTTTATTGTAAGCACTGTCTTTTACCAATCACTGCAGCTCATTCAGATTTACCTTCTTTTCATCATATTATGTTTTTTTTTGCACCGTCTTTGCATACATTTTAAAAACATGCTCTTTATTTTTCTGCTTTCCTAATAGCTTACAGCTAGTCTTTTTGATGTTTTTTTCCTCCTTTTTGTTTTAGCTATCTTCTTTCAAACTATTTAGCTGTCTACATTATATCTATTGCTATTTGTTCTACACATGCCATATTTTCACCCAGCAACCTCTGCTGCAGTGCTTCTGGTTCTTCCTCATCCCTCATTCCTTCTTTCAACCCTTTGTCCACTTCCTCTTTGTTTCTTATCGCCTGTTCATCCTCTTTCCCCATTCATGACCCATTTTCTCTTCCCTCAACAGTGAGCAGAGGGTTAACTCTGAAGCCAAGTGGAACAGCTTTTTTCATAACGAGGACACAGGCAGCAAGGCAGCGGAGATTTAGGCGGTGAAAGACTGAACCTTTGAGGCACTGCGGAAAACACTGTAGGACCCAAAAACCTTGCTGTATCACCATGACTTCCATTGTGCGGATATAACAATTCATAAACCCAGGCTTCAGTTTACTGAGAGAGCAGGTGACGAAAGACCTCAACGTGCAATTCTTACGGTTGACTCAGATCTGGTGACCCAAGGTTTTGCTTCTTTTGAAGACACTGCCTTGCTCACTGCCAAATCTTACAGGCGGATTTGTGCCACAAAAGAAATGTACAGTAGCATCCTCCATTTTATACGGCTTCAGTGTGAGACAGGCACTAGCCCGCTTGATTCATCTGTGCTTTCTTCTCTTTTTGAATTATTCAGTAATCCTTTCCCACACCCAACCATCCTTTCTCCCTCCCTTCCTCCCTCCCACCTTCCTGTACACCGTAGTGTTACTAAACATTTAGTTTAAAATGGCAAAATGAACCTTTCCATCTGTTCCCGCGTGTTAACTCCATCCATACCTCTCCATCCCATTATATGCTTGTTCTGTCAGATGACAATGAAATCTTCAAACTGAGCCATTATAAAATGTCCCTTGATAATTGCTACGCGATTATGTTTTGAAGCAAATCAATTATTAAAAGCAATCTTTTATTTAGGGTCTAGTCAAATTACGTATTTTCTCCCAGGAGGCGTTATTCAGTGTTCTTTGCCCTCTGTTTTTACATTTGCACTATACTCCAACATTCAGTTTCAACAAGCTCTCCAGAATATTATGGGATGTTTCCAACTCTGTAGTGTAAATGTACTACAAGTTATAACATCATCTCTAAATGAAGGACGAGTGACCTACCTTAGAGAGCCATGCTTATGGCGCTATTTACCAAGACCCGGAGCAGTCTGAAAGCTTGCTGTCATATCCACATAGGCTGGAAATGGACGGATAATAGATGGAAAAGAGGGGTCACTTTCACCCCTTTAGATATGAAATGGGCCAAGCTGACGAAGTGTCATGCAGTATTAGTGTTTTTAGAGACTGGAATCAATCCAGAAGTGAATGATGAATTCTCTCCTTAACTGGACGTTCAAGTTCCACAATGTCTCAGTGCTAATTTAGCAGAAAATTGTATATTGAATTACCTGCGCTATGACATTAAGCTATTTGTAAGCTGTCTCGATCAGTGTCTTTTGTGTCCAACTGTTTTGAGCATGTCTGCTGGAGATAGAATTACCAAACACAGAGTTTGGATATGACAGACTAAGATGTTCGAGTCAGGCATGTCTACACCAGAACCACTGGTGGAAAACAGCTGTACTTAATTCTCAGAAACAGTTGTGTAATGAGGGAAAAGAGAGAGACAGCGAATAGCTATGAATCTCAAAGAGGAAGAAGGGTTGAAAGAATCTGCTAGTAGCGAGATAATGCACGAGTGAGGAAAGATGTATGGGGGAGTTTCAGAGACACAGCACCTTGTGCTATAAAGCAAAGTAAATGGTAGAAGTGATGAAAGCTTGATAACAACAGTGGGTGAAAATAGTGAGGGATGGAAGCGAGGAATTTGTTGATGGAAGTTAAAAGCCCGGACTGATTCAGTGTTGAAGGAAGAAGCATAAAGCGTTTCCTGAGAAGTACTTACACAAGCAGCAGAAGACATGAAAGGAAGTTACAGAGCCATAAAAACAAGGCTTTGCAGTGGAGAAATGTTTTTGTTGTGACAATAGCTGAAATGACTGAAGGATGTACATTATTGCACTACTGTTCCACGAAAATATTAAAGCAGCATTGTCGCTAGGTATTTTTAAGGTACTGGTCTGATTTAATTTGTTGTAAACTGTCACCTATTTTTTGTTTGTTTGTTTTTTAAAATAGCTTTTAATAGAGTTATGCAAACTTATGCACAATTCTTATCAAACAACTTTATAGTGTGTCTTGTCTCACACATTGATTTTCAATCATCGATTCAAGATGGTCTCGCGTTAGGGTGTACCAGAATATCCAACATTTTTGAAATATGTTTTGACCTTGCATCTAACGCATCCCATATCAAGTAATAAACATTGGTCAAATTTCCAACTTTTAAATTGTGTTTACCAGTTCTACCTTGCTCGGAGAAAAAAAAAAATGTTTTTAGTGCATCGTTTCTCACATGCTATAAATTAGATCTATAATACACATTCCTTTACATGTGACCAGACTCAAATGCTCATTTAACTGAACACGTACAGTACCTTTTATTTATTTATCTAGTTTTTTTTAATTTTATTTCAAGTTTAGAAGTTATTTCTTCCACTTCTTCCACAAATTAATTTAATATGTGATATGTATTTTTTACTAGGGCCGGGACTTTAACACGTTAATTAATTAATTACACAAAAATAATGCATTCAATTTTTTAACGCATTTTAATCGCACCGCGTAACGTTTATTACTGGATGAGTTTCGGCGGACGGATTATACTGGAACACCACCTAGCGTTTCTAATTAGGGGTGTTCGGTTCCGGTTTTTTTTGGAGTCAATGGAATCTCGACCCCATTTACTTTGTATTAAAATATAAATACATTTGCGGCTAGAAAATCACATCAACCACCTGCTGTAAGTACAAACTTAATATTTACACGCAAAGTGTGTTCTGGGAACGAGTGT
>JAUCNO010000710.1:9517320-9539442 GCA_032353835.1 Enteromius viviparus | reverse complement strand
TATCACAACTTGTAAATGACTTGTAAATTAATTAACTAAACATAATAATCACTTATTAATCATTTGTGAATGTTTTGCAGATGAACATTTCATCATTAACTAATCTCTTATAAATGACTTATAACCATCCGCTATTCTAAAGTGTTACCGTCCATTTAATTAAACTCAAATAAAACAAACCATGTTTATTTATTTTTTAAATTTCTTTTTTTATTTATATTCAAAAGAGAAGCAAGTGAAACAAATAATAGAGTATAGTGGGAAGAAGCGGTGAAAATAAAACTACTTATATGTTTACATGCTGGCTTTTGCGGGCAGGAGCGGGACAAAACTTAAATACTGTGGGCAGGAGTGGGAAAAAATAAGATATAATCTTGCGGGAGTGGGTGGGAGGTCTCTACCTGTGTCCCTTATTTGGGTTATTTCCCCGTTTCATTTTGGAATGGCAATTCGGTTTTATTTGAGTTTTTCCTAAAATGGTTTACTACATTTCAACTCCCTCAGCATTGCCACATCAGACAGCAGCTCTTTTCGAAAACACCACTGTAAAAAGCTCTCCGTCGGCTGACTTTGCCTCAGCCTTAAAGCAAGTAAGATGAACTTGGTTGTTTAAGTTCAGATATCACCAAGATGCAGATTTAGGGATAAAAGAAAAGGTTAGTCCAATTAAAGGTTCACACAGTGAAATGCTCTATTGTTCTTTATAATTACCTTGGTTTGACAAGATTGTCTTTGCTATTTCCCAATTATCGCCGAAAAACAAGCTAGTGCAAAACTCGCTGTTCTCATTACGATTTCAATTCCAACATCCTTTAATTTATTTTCTCCCAAATCTGGGGACAAATAAACAAAGTGCGGGCTCCGGCAACGGCCTCCAGCTCATTTGTAACAGTATCACCAGCCTAATCGCGAATCCCGTCTCTACTTCCCCCACACAAATCTGCTAAATGAAAATGTCAACCTTTACAATGCCGTTGATGATGGATCACAGGAAATGGAGGCTTTGCGGCAAACATGAACGTGAGCTTCAAGGGCCAATCTTATCTAGTGAACACAAGTGTTTTATTAGATAACTTCATCAACCCTAAAACCGTAATGACCACTAAACTATGGGCTTGTTCTCTTCAGTCGTTACCTGTGCAATGCTGACCTATAATTGTATGAAATGGTGATTACATTGCACTTGCATGCTGATCCAGGGAACATTTGCAGCACTACTGTATATGCTAAGTAATGACAAATGTGAGATTAGAAATGAATGAGACACCCCAAGGTGTTAAAATATGGTTTATGATAAAGACTGCGTGACCTCTTTATGGTTCCGACAAAGATAACAGAAAATAATTGTCGGAATGATTTATTTTACAGACTATTTACTTATTTGTCAGGGCAAGAAGAAAGAAAAGCTTAAAGCTCAAAGCTGTTTATAATAAAAATGAAAGTCTGCATGACTGTATCAAAAAAAGCAAATTTAAGCAGTTATGTAAACAACAGCTTGTATTGCGCAGAAAAACTTCACTAACATATGACCCATCAAAGCGAAATAAAATACTTTTAATGAGCAAGTCTTCTGTCTGTTTGTGTTAAGGGGATCTGCTTTTAATGGGAAATTACTTCTGTTTGTTCACTTTGTGTTTGTGTGGATGTGTGCTGAATGTACAGCATATTATCTTCAGATGCGGGGTGTACATTTTGATGGAGGTCTCACAACACGGTTGGAAGCAGTGAGCTTAAGTGAGTACAGTTCTCGTACTTTCCCCTCTGACCCTTCACAAATGTCTGTGCCTCGTGAGATAACTGTCAGTAATAACTGACTACAACCATCCACCACAGGGGAGGACAGCAAAGAACAGACCAGTGTCCTTCAAAAACAAACGAGAATTGCCTTTTAGTTTATATATTGCCATGTTGGTCTCCAGTGGTCAGAACGTCAGGAAATACAGTGCAAACTGCTGTTCTAAGGGAAAAAAGAAATGGTATAAATGTACATGCAAATACAATTTACATGCAAATACATAAAAAACAGGTATGTCTAGGCCAGCTAATTTAGTCTGATAAATTCAGGGAAAATGCTGCACGTAAATTCCGTAATAAATAATACATTTGTATTCGCAAATATTTTGGCATGATCAGACAATCAAGAGTTTTTTTTTCCCTGAATATTCAGCCCAAGCATGACTGAGAATGTAAAATCTCTTATATTTAAGTGAAATGTTACTTGATGCACTTTTATAATTCAAAATAATGTCATAACAAATAAAATAATTATATATTTTTTGTCCTGAATGAATGATTTTAAATGAATCAGTAAAGTGAATGACTCAATAAAGATTGACTGCATCCAAAATCACATATTTCTGAATTTACAATATTCATAAAACAGTGGACAAAAACGACTTACTACTTTCCATGAGATTGTGAAGTACATATTCAATGAACATTTTACTATCCAAAGAGACTACAAGAGAGGAGTTGTGAATAACAGTAAAGACTCACAACTGATGTAAAGTTACTTTACAATGACAACATTATGCGACAGATTTACTTAACAGGGCAAATTAGCATTAGGCCAAAAATCCACAAAAGAGCTGATGGGAGGGGGAAATCCTGTGTGTGTATTACTGACAATGTGCATATTGAAGAATACAGCTGCGGTTATTCATTTCCATAAGAACCACCAGCATAATCTATAAAAACAGCGCAAATTACTGCCTGCTTTAAAATATTTAGGACATTAAATAATGGCACAAATACCAGCAATTTGACAAGGTCAAAATATTAAACAATGTTTGCTTCTTAAAGTGAAACTCCTACAAATGCACATTCAGTATGATGAGTCATAAAAATAACTGTGTCCACGCCTTTTCAGAGCTAATTGTTTTGTAAATCCTAGTAAACCCTGACAGCAATATTTTAAGGCCAAAAGAAGGTTTGCGCTGGTGTAAACTTTTAGTAAATCTGGCCCTAAATGAATGCAATAATCCATAAATGCGTATTATAGATTCTGAAGATAATGCTACTACTATAATAAGGATAATAATAATTCACAGATGTCACACCACAATTGTGGCACACAAGGGAAAAATCTAAATCAACATTACACACACACACAAATGTGTGCATAACGTTTATTCAATGATTTCCTCATGTCCCACAATTGTATGACTGTGAATTATCCTTATTTGAAGGTTTTTCTCATATCTTGATATACTGTATGCATTTGATGTAATGAATAAAGCTGCATACCCTGCAATTAACAGGACTAACATTTAATTGATAATAAAATGCTAAAGATAAAACATGTAGACAAGAAAGTAAATCTTTCAAGTGTATAATAAATTAAGAGGAAACACATGAGCGAGCAGCCGCTTGGAGACTCAAGTGAACAAAGGGCAGGGGAATTTATAGAATCCTCTAAAGACCAGGAGGTGCCGGTCGCCTCCGGCTACAAGCAACACCTCATGTAATTATCTGTAGAATCACCAATTAAAAGACGGGACTGTCAAAGAGGAAATTTCTGGCTGCAGCCTGGCTTCCGTCCGCCCTCCCCTGCTCATGTTGTCTTTTTTGGTTGTGGTGTTGTTGGCTTTTTTTCTTTTTTTTGTCTAGCTTTTGCATCCACAGTAGAGTATTGCAGGAATGGTGCTATTTATTTCCACAACAGCTTACTGATTCGCCTTAATTAACATGTTGTTTCGTTCGAGGGGAGGGATGATGGTGTCAGCTTCTCTTTCCCTCCCTCCTGCTCACCCTCCCTGACAGCCATCTGAGCTGATGGAACCAGAAGAGGCTAGAGAGGAAGAGAAGAGAACAATATATGAGACTCCGAACAGAAATGGAGGATGCCTGCCGGATGCCTTGCGCTGATGGACTCGAGGCACAGTGAGTCAGAGTTTACCTGCCTTAAAGTGACAGTTTATTAGGACTACATATGTTGGCATTTACCTTACAGTTTCTCTCTCGGGGGTGGCAGGCAGGGTCACACGGCCAAGTTTGACCAAAATATGGGGCAATGTGAGTGCGACGGCATGGCGCTAGAGGACTGGCTGACTGACAGGAGAATATATCCATTGGTTGTGTGGGAGTTTGGTGTGAAAGACAGCACTGACTTCAGAGCAGTCCTAAGCAGTGCCATCTCAGACCATCTTGCATCCTCTCAGCATTAACAGCTTCCTTTGCGCCCGCAGTCTTTAACACCCAACAAATGGCTGTAATCAAATAAGTGGGCTTGGAAATAAACAACCAGTGCATAATGTTACAGCTGACAAACACAAGCGGGTGGGACGGGGCGGGATCTAGAACAGGGTGCAGGCGGTGCAGTGGCAGCCAGCCAGTTTTAATTGGAGCGGAGTGACATTTTCAGCGTTAGGTGTTGCTGGCTTTATGTCACCACTCGTGCAGAGAGATGCCAGGCCCAGTCATCCAAGTTCCAGGTAAGAAAAAAAACCTTTTTCCATCTCTCTTGATCTGGTCTTTTGCTCGTTCCGGCATCTCAATTAAGTATGACCTACGCAGCCTTCAAAAGAGCCATCCAAATAGTAATCAATAACCAGAATCAATCCGCTCTTTCGCTCCCTTGTTACTTCTCTCACTTCGCCTTGTGCGTGGCTGCTCCTCCCTCAGGCGTTTGAAGCACCTATCAACTTCACACAAATGTCACAAACGCCATTAATTGACTAAAATTGATATTCAAAGCATCCGAGGCTCTCCTCTTCAATCATTTTCTGATTTGAAGAGCAGTATCTAAAGATGAGAGGTTTAGAGAGAGAGAGAGAGAAAGGACAACGCATTTATTACTGATGTGGATTGCCGACACATTTAAGAAGATGGCTCTACAGTGCTAGCTGCTGAGATCTATTCCCAGCTCTGAACAGATGCAAACCAGAGGAAATCTATGCAGTTCCATAATCGCCATAATAGCTAAGGCAACAGAAAGATATAGGTATATAAACACAGTGTATGGGCAAAACAATGATAACATATGGGTACTACCCTTACAGTAGGTGCTTGTTGATATGCTTAAACACTTCTGGGAAGGTTTTAGATACTGGAGACACAAGAGAATCAGCAGCTATGTCTCAATCCTAGCTGTGGACATCTCATTTAAATATTGAGAAAATTGTTGTGATAAATTTTCAGTAAATGTTGTAGCCGCTATTATACTAAACGTTAATGTTAAAAATAATGGGGCCAGTAAGTGAGTAAATATTGAGCAGCAAATTAGCATATTAGTGTGTTTTTTGCAGGATGTGACACTGAACAGGCAACACAGTCTCACTCCAACTCCTCACATTTTGATGCTTGGTTAAGTCTCCTTTGTGTCACTTTTTGAAGCACAAGGTACCTCTTTTTAGTCACTTTTCAACGTGAAAGGTCCTCCGTTGTTTTCAGTTGGTTGGCTTAATGTAATGGTTTGCATGCATATATACATTTATTACATAATTATAACAAATCGTGTCACATTCAAAGTCACGTGTCACTTCTAAAGCCATAAAAAGAAGAGAGTAAAACTCAAGTTTTTAATCACTAAAAATGATCCTGCTTCATTAATGTTAGCTGTCAGCTCATTCAGAAAACATACTTCCGTCCCATAAAATGATGCAATCGGTCACAAGATACACAAGAGCCAATGGCATTTCACAACCGACGTTGACATAAGGAATCTTGTAGCAGCATATAATTTAAATAAAACTCTTGACTGTTTACATGAAGAAAAAAAATCACACCCCTGCATATATGCAATAATACCATTGTTTTTACAATATATCTTTTAATTATGAAGATAAAATTATAAAAAAATGATCACGTCTGCATTTTGATGCTAAGGGTTTTGACCAAGTGCCAAAATGCCGTTGAAGTGTAATAATGTGGAGTAATGATGCTGACTTTTGTAATGATTACTTGCATTTTAAAAGTATATTAAAATAGGAAAAAAATAAATTATTTCACTGTTGTTTTGTTTTTAGTCAAGTAAATGAACATAAATGATAACTTTAAAACATTTGTAAACATCTTACTGATCCCAAACGTCTATATATTGATATATAAGATACATAAAAATACATGTATGGAAATACAACCAGTCAAGTCAAGCATTTACAGCAGACTCTTTAACTTCTGTCTACATACTTTTAGAGAGATTAAGAAAATAATGAAAAAATATGGGAAAAATTAAAATGTAAACAAATGTATATGTTGTAGTACAAAAGCACCACACAAACTACACAAAATCTTTGTTTTAGGAATCGGTTGAAAGGTCTGATCCTCTTTGAGACTTTTCTCCTCTTTGTGCCCCAAATCCATCAAGCATTACAGCCATCTTCCCAATCCGTGCATGCCCTCAGCACAGCAGCATAAAGGGCAAAAGCGTGTGGATAACAAACACAAGCACACACACACACACACACACACACACATCCAACATACATCAGCAAATTCATACAAAGATCCAGCACACATGCTGAGAGATCATTTTTCAAGGCCTTCCCAGTCACCTGTAGTTTGATCCAGTCTTACTCTAAAGGGTAAAGGATGTCTTTTCCCTTCAATGGCCTGCCATAAAGCCCATCTCCAGAGCCCGTCATCCTCTCCGGAGAATTCCACAGCCTTTACCCCAGCTCAGCCCCTCACACACACCTCCTTTCAGCTGCTGGCAGCCTGAGGATGTTGAGATGATCCAATTAGGGGCAGGCAGACAGGACAGGCCGCAGTGCCAGGTTCACCCTGGGCCTCATGGAGCCTAATGAGGCATTACTTTTAGCGGTGACAGCCAGGTCCTGCACCCTGACAGCAGCACTCGGTGTGTATGTGTGGACGGGGGACACTGGGGTAAGCTAAGCTTACAACCAAACATCATAAGAGAGCACGTGTGGAGAAGAGAGCAAACCGAGAGAAAGAGAGAAACAAACATGATGACTACAGCAGAAATACAGGACACTGTGAGAATTTTTATTATCTTTTTTTAATTCTAATGCATCTTTAGCCAAACCATGTCTGAAAAGTCAAAACACAACTTCTATGCTATATTTTAAGTTTATGGATTAACGAATAGACCAACATTTTAGTTTTTATTTCTAAAAACTTTATGACTTTATGTCATCAATGCCAACATATTAAACATTATGACTGTGTCCACATCCAGACCAATGCAAATACAACTCACTCGAAATTGGCATTGGGTCTAGAAGCAATCGTAATGACATTTATGATTATTCTTTTTTTTTTTTTTCACTTTTCTTTTGGAGGTTTGCGTACATTTTCCTCTTCCCAAACTGAAAATGAAAAGCCGTAAAAACGACATCAAACAGGTTTGGAACAACATGACCCTGAGTAAATAATGATACAATTTTTATTTGTGGGTGGACTGTCCCTTTAACTGAAACATGAGACGCTAAAAAAACCCTGAATCAAACAGATGGTAAAAGTAAATATATTAGAATTAAAGCACTTCCTATACATTAACCATTTTGAATTGAAATGCTTTAAATTAGTCCATTTAACAAATGATTAAATGAGGCATGGCACACTAATTATTTTGAAAATAATTAATTTTTTGTCATTTTAACAGGTGTTTCCACCATTAATGGCACACTTTGTACTTGACATCAATTTTTTGATTTCTAACCCACTTCCATTTCTAGCAGACATACAGTTTGTTGGAAAATATCTAAGCTTGAGGCAAAACGTAAAAGTACAGATACAGTACTACAAAATGTGTCTGCATGTGGTCTGCAAATTGCTGGGCTAAGAACGAGAAAGTCTAAACAACTAGAAAATGCTGGTTTGAGTCAGCACTTTGTCCAAATGGAGGAGGCGTTGTTATCTCCAGCCATAGGGATTTTTATCGTGAGATGTTATTTTAGAGGAATACATACAGTATGTGCACAGTGTGTGCAGCTCTTAATGTATGTCTTTAAATAATTATATAGTGGATATTTTAATCAGCAAAGCAAGTGTGCTGTTACTGTATACTGAATCTCGGGAAGGCTGTGATTTAACTGTAAGCAGGTCAGTGTGCTACACTACAACAGCAAATGCAAGTGTGATATTGTTTTCATACAATAGTCCTGATCTCTCTTTTAATACGTAAACATTTACTGTTAAGGACGTTCACATAAAAGACGACAACAGTAAATGATAATAAAATGATAGAAGAAAATGTGCATGGAGTAATTATTACTTCTGTAGCTCATTGTCTGGGCAAAACAAACACAGAGTGACATTTCTCTTCATTATTGACTATGTGGCATCTGTATCCTCCATTAGTGACTGTGGGCATTGGCTAGCAGACACACAGGGAGAAAGTAAGACAAATGCCTGCTGCACTCATTGTACCCAAACAGGTCAAGTGGAAGGAGGAGGGAGAAGATGAATTATGAACAGGACCTGTACTGGGCATCTAAAGTGAGCAGAAAGAGAGAAAGGAGAGGAATACTCATGAAACATTTTAAGATACAAATGGACGTGAAGTTGGTGGAGTCTGAGATGGTAAAGTATTGTGACATGAGTGCTGGGCTCACTAAGAATCAACAGCTTTCTATTTTTCTCCCTCGCTCTACCTTTATTTCTCTCTTCTCAGGCTGACTGTCACCCACCCACCTCAAAGGCACCTTCACATCGATGCAAACCTCTTCCTTCTTCTCCATCCCACTTGATACTCCCTTCTGACTGTTAATGATCTATATGTCCCACAGAAATATTTTCTCCTTTCCTTCTTTTTTTGCCACTGGGGAATGAATAGATTCATAGCTACTATACAATGGAGCCCAAAAGCCCACTATTGAAAACACAGAATTCAAAATGCCATTTAAACCTGGAAATGAACAGAATAGGTGATTTACACAAGACAATTTATAGAAAAATAGGATCTGAAAGAAGGACTTCTGAAGAAGATTTTACACTCACCAAGGCTGCATAATTGGTCAAAACACAGTGAAATTGCTAAATATTATTACACTTTAAAATAATTTTCTATTTTTAAATATATTATTTTAAATTGTCATTGCGTTTAGTCATTAAGTCTTAAGCCTTGCATAATCCTTCAGAAATATGTTAATTTGGTGCTCAAGAAATATGTTTTTTCCTTTTCTTTTTTCGTTTACCAATGTTGACAACAGCTCTGCTGCTTAAGATTTTTTTAGAAACCATAAAAAAGTTTAAAAGAACTGCATTTATTTGGAATAGACACCCTTTGTAACAATGTGTTTAAACAGACACTTCAATCAATTTAATACAGGTATTTAATAAAGGTATTAATTTCTTGTTACAGTCGAACATTTTATATGGTCTAATCGTTGATTTCAGAATGTCAACCTCACTTAAACTATTATGCAATAAATCCCATTTGACAAATGCTAAATAGAGGGATTTTCACCAACAGCTTCAGATGTCCCCCCCTACCCTAAACCGGGGCGGATTATTATTATGGGATTCTTTTATTAACATTAACATTTCATTAGCAGACACTCTTTCATGTTGCAGACCACAAAATAGCAATTCATTTACAGTTGAGATGCAAGAACAGAAGTATTAAATTAGTATTACTTATTATTAGGGCCGGGACTTTAACGCGTTAATTTAGATTAATTAATTACATAAAAATAACGCGTGAAATTTTTTTCAAACATATTGGCCGATCCAGATTTTTTTCCAGATTAAATGCCATCAGGTGCGTGATTTCACATCGAGCGGTATATACTACACACAGCCGTTGTTCACTGAGGAGCTGCGCAAATCCACGCTGATAATGAACATGTTCTGCGCAGCTCGTCAGTGAACAACAACTGTGTGTGGTATATACGGCTCAATGTGAAATCACGCACAGCACAATATTGGTCTGTTGGACTTGGTTGAACAAAAATAAACACTATTATGTTGCTTAAGCTTATGTATTGAGTCATTGTTCAATGGTATACTAAAAATTCATATGAAAAAACGTACTTCTCACTGTTCTCAGGTCTAATATTTATATGAGATTAATTTCGATTAATTAATTACAAAGCCTTTAATTAATTAGATAAAAATTTTTTAATCGAGTCCCAGCCCTAATTTTTACCCTTTCCTGTGCACCTGTGGCGTTTTTGAGTAACTGATTTATTCTTAAATGTATTTTCTCTTCATTTATTTCTACTTTCTAATCGCGAATTAAAATAAGCGCCTGAATCGACGTTCTGGTTTGCTCACCTCAATTCTAGCAATTCCAATTTAATTCACATTCAGGAACAGAATTTGCCATTTAAAAAGCATTCTCAATTTACAGTCGCCCTGCATGCCAAAATAAGTTCTCTGATATCCTTGGGTAATATCCTATTTTGGGCGAGGCAATCAGTTTGAATCCAAACGACAGTTATTACAGAAAAGCTTTCAGACAGAAACACTTTTCCATGTCTAGTGTAAATTCTGTTCCTTCCCGATTTCTTTTCTCTTTTTCTAGCCTTTTTTTACCATGCTGCGCAGTACTCTCACAGTACCATGTATTCAGCTGATGTACCAAGTAAATGTATGGATTCAGAGACCCTTTCCTTTGAAATCTGTTTACAAGTGGTCACAGAAGACGGATTGGAGATGTTGCTGCTAAGGTACATTCAAACTACTCACTCTATCCATTTACACTCTCAGAAATAAAGGAATGAAAGCTGTCACTGGGCCGGTACCTTTTCAAAAGGTACACCTACAGAGTTTATATTGGTACCTTAAAAATAAAAATCTGTACTCCATCTCATTGACAGCTTTTGTACACTCATTCCTGAGAGAGTACCTATTTTGGCAAAGGCCCCAGTAGTATTATTTCCAGACCACTTTTTACCTCTGTCTTAACTGTTTCCTGCCTTACTAAATTCCTAATAAGCGCTCACTGAACCTTTCAATCCCATCTATAATATCTATAATTAATTACTTCTATAATCCCTTTTTATACTTTTTTTCCCCTCCATTTTCTTCCCCAAGCAACTAAGTAGTTTACTCCTGCTCTTACAGATGTATTTTCTGTTCTCGCTTCATCTTTTAACACAGTTGTCCTTTGCTGCAGAGCCAACATCTCATCAGCGGTCTGCATCTAAAGGTGTGCTCGCTCATGAAACCGCTATCACTGCGTCTTCCTCAGTAGTCCTTCCCCCCATGCTGCGAATTGCCTTCTTTTGTCTCCCTTCGCATTATTCACATTATTGCTCTGTGCAGAATGTGTACCCTGATGCATTTTTCATTTCGCCTCTCTCCTTCTTTCATGCCTTCCTCGGAAACCGCCATAGTCTGTGACATCTCCTCCTCGTCCTGAGCCAAAAGTCTAGAACTCCACACAACATCAAAGAAAGCAGGAGTGAAGGAGAGCGCGAAGGAGGGGTCTGCCGTGTATCTGGGTCCTGATGGAGAAGGCTGTGGAGGAGAGGGGGAGGGGCAAAAGCGATTGAGAGAGAGAGAGAGAGGCAGGTATGGAGGGAGGGAAACAAGAGGATGAGAGAGAAACGAAGCCAACCAACCAGCTGAAAGAGAACGAGTGATCGGGGCTGTTTGAACGTGGCAGGGAGAAAAGGAGGGAGGAGGGAGAGAGAGAGAGAGAGAGAGAGAGGGTGAGATCGATTGTCAGAACCGAGGAAATAGAAGTGTTACTATTGCACGGCCACTGGAACGGTGTCTGCCCGCTGAGGATATGCATTGGCTCCCAGCGCTCACCGGCTTGAAGGACACACTCTAAAATGTAATTTCCAAAGGCCTAATTGTTGCCGCGGTGATTTATTTTCCTTCATTTGATTTTTCTTTCTTTTTCTTTTTTCTTTTATCTGCCTTCTCTCTCTCTTCTCCTTCTCTTTTTGTCGTTGTTGTATCCCCCCCCCATTTTTTTTTTTTTTAACCAGCTGCTGGATTTTCCCCTTCTTTTATAACTGCTGTCATTCTCTCCGTTTACAAAGGAGGGATCTACAAATAGAGGCAACCACAGTAAGACAGTAAGTGAGGCTCCTTTCTCCTTACGCCTGTGCCGGGGGGATGCATGGAAGGGGAGGCTGGTGAAAATGTGCAGAGGATGAGCAATGAATGGATCGCGAGAGGGGTTAGGAGTGCAGACGCCGGCTGCTGGTTTGCCATTCAAAGTTGAGCCATTCAGATCTGGAAATATGAGCTATTGGGAAACAGAGGCGACCCGTGCATCTGCTGTGGCCGTTGTACAGAGTGAATGATGTGAGGTGATGGGCTGGTGTTGCTTATTATTTGTAGTTTGGCTGCAGCAGCGTGAAAATCTGATCTTTCATGCTTAATACAGGAGCTGCACAGAAAGAATAGGTGAATACTGCATCAGCAGGTGTTAAGTTGTACTGGATATATATTTGGCATCGCTGTGAGAGAAAGAGCAGTGGGATCATCGTAATGACAAATAAATGATACAAAACAATTCCTTGTGCAGAGTGTAATGTGTTTTAAAGGGAGAAGCCTGATATGCAGTATCCTGTCACTCCCTGAAACACACCCACCCACATACATTGGCATGCATGCAGACTTACTCACCGAGCACTGCTAACTGACTGATCTGCAAGCGTGGCAGCTCTCTCGTATGACTGCATCTCTTAAATGCCACATCAGTTTTCTTTCCTGTTCACTGCCTTTTGTCTTTCTTTCTCATAAGCATATGCAGCGCATGACAGAATTGGCTGTTAAAGGGATAGTTCACCCAAAATGAAAATGCTGTCATCAGTTATTCACTCTCATGTCCTTTCGTCTTTATTCTGTGGAGCACAAATGCTCCAATATTGAATATTGTACCGGTCACTCTTTTCATGCAATTACAGTGAACTGAAGATCATAAAAGCAGCACTGAATGTGGTTTATATGACTAGTGCACTGTATTCCATGCATGCAAAAGATTTGTAAGTACAGACCGAATGGAGGTTATAATTTAAAGATAATCTTTGCACACAAATCCACGCCGCAGGGTATTATGAAGCACATTAACCGATTCTTTAAAAAAAGGTCTGACTTGATGTGACCACGAATCCGCAAACATGCCAAGGAGAGCTTGTATGTATGGCCGCACAAATATATAAGATGATGCACAATAATGGATCTCTAAAAGTCGTACGGACCCCTTTTAGGATGTTTTTGTGTTCTATCGAAAGTTTAAAAGCTTCAGTATCCATTAAATGCACTGTATATATACAGTATATATAATATTAATAGATAAATGTATTAAAAATAAAGTTCTGAATATAAGTAGGCTAGGTACTTTTCAGGTGATTCCCATAATCACTCCATTCGCTACAGATTCTTCTCCGCCCACAGACACACTGCTGCTCAGACAACCCACTGAATGCCCCTTAACTAGACAGCCGGCTCCTCACCTCACATAGGCTAGAAGTGGCACTCATCCTCTCCTCTGCATGGATCTGAAAAGATCTTGAGTCTATGTGCTGCTACACTAGGAGCGTGTGTTGATTTAGTTTGGGACTGTCCCCTGCCATTATCTGCTGAATCTATTATTAGAAGCCTTTGTTTTTCGCATATATCCTCCTCTGATACATTGTCTGTGCTCAGAAGAGGGAAATTGTTGCAGGTCTTTGCTGCAGTCACCCGTAATTACATGATATATGTATTTCTAGCTAGTTATTGAGAAAGAGGAGGAGAGAAAAACAACATGGGGGAGGAAAAAATAAATAATGAAGCCAAAAAGAAATAAAGATCTGTGGATAATTACCTCTACCAGCTGTTAAAAATGAAGAATATCAGAATGAAGATATTTTGAAAAATTGCTAAATAAATCAATATTTCCCAGTAAAATAATAAACATTTCTCAAAGCTAATAAGACTTGTTTTCAGAGGATGTGTTTACTTGTTTTTACTAAGCTTAAGTCCCTGAAGCATAAGTCACATTACAAACTTGGTTATTATGCTTAAACTCAAAATAACGATTTAATCAGCAAAAGAAAGCAGTATAAAAAAATAGAGGGGAAAACAGAGTTGTAAAGATGTTTAGAGTTTATTTCCTGCACAAAATATGCATAAACATAAATTAATTAATTTATTAGTAAAAACAAAAAAATATATAGGGCAGAATGGTGTTGCCAGTATTACATGTAATAAAACATTTCTTCCTCAGTCACACACTGTCACAACTGTCCTCCGCTCTCTTTTACCACACCCTCTCCATCCTCTCTTTACACACATACACACAGTCTCTCTGGTGTAGTGTGAGTGTGTTTGCTTCAGGGGGATATGAGAGAGAATGACAGAGTGGATAATCAGACAAAGGCACACAAAGAGAGTTAAAATTAGCCACATTGAACGGGCCATTGATAAATTGGGAAACTAGAGCGCCACTGACACCCTTCCACTCAATGATCTGGAAAACCCGGCCTCTCCTCTCTTTTTCATTAGCATATGCATACATGTGTACAGTTGGGTTGTGCAAAACTGCATATTTATTGTCATATTTTATACTTAGTCATGTGATGAAGTCTAAGCAGGCATTATTCCTGTCTTCAGTCTCACATAATCCTTCAAAAACCATTTTCATTTACTGCTCATGAAACATTTTCTCATTAATATGAGTCTTGAAAACACAATTACTGCTTAAAGGGATAATAATTAATGACACATTAACTCATTAATTAGTCAGCCACATGTCATTTCAAACCCGTAATAAGACCTTAATACATGTTCGGAACAAAAATGAAGGGATTTTTGATGAAATCCGAGAGCTTTTTGATCCTTCATAGACTGCAAAAGTTGAAATCACGTTCAAAATCCAGAAAGGTGCCAAGAAGATCCACAAAACAGCAGTGACATCAGTGTTTCAAACGCAGTTTTATGAGGCTACTTTTTGTGTGCAAAGACAACAAAAATGCATGACTTTATTTAGCAGTTTGTCTTTATTTAGCAGTTACTTTCTAATGCCATTATTGTGAATACCCCACGACATGTGGCTGTACTGATGCTGATGTAAAACACGGATGTGCTGCTCCTCGTTTATGAGCAAAGCACGTGCGTACATCAAGGTGCTCTCCATAATAGATGTAGATTGCTTCGTAGGTTTTTGTTTTTGCGGACAAAAAGTCTTCTCATAGCTTGATAAAATGACACTTGAAGCACTGATGTCACGTGGACTATTTTAACAATGTTCTTACTACCTTTCTGGATTTTAAACATGGTAGGACCACCACTGTCTCAGAAATCTTTAGGTTTTCATGAAAAATATCTTTACAGATGATTACTGAAAATAATTTTTGTTTTTGGGTGAACTATCCCTTGAACCATTTTACCTATTCTCCAGGGTTCTCTAACGAATTGAAGTTTAAAAAGCACTTAACTTAAAAAGTTTAAAAAAAAATTGTGAGACTTGACTTCAATATCATCAATTTAATGGATCCATGCTGAAGAGAAGGACTAGTACTGGTAGAACTAGTACAACCATCCTGACCCATCCCCTAGTGTTTCTTACCAGTTATTTTCTAATTGTGTTATTATTGCCTCTTCCACATCTTCGTTGGAGACTGAGCTGGTATGTGTGTGCACTGCCGCTCTATTTGTAGTTCAAACACTTCTCTCTCATTATGCTTAGCAGGAGGATCTCCTGCAACGCATCCTCACACTTGTAACAGTAAATGAGGAGAAATGTTCTCCTCTCAACATAGTAACAGCTCACACCCTTTCAGCAGGCTTAGATAAATGTCCACACACTCACAACTCTAATCCTGCAGATATGGACAACCTGACGACTACCACACAGAGTGATCAATCTAATCTGAGTTCTTCTTGCACTGTCATTTGAAATAAGTAGATACAAATGTGGCATTCAAGAAACATTTCCATCCTGAGAGTTTTTTCTAACAACACGTTTGCCTGTCTGAGGTAATGAATCGAGGCAGTGGGTGCTACCTGGCCAGCATGGATCGATACCAATGGATCTGTGTGAATTCGGCCAGCATGGAGGCCTGGTACCTGAAATGCTGTTCTGTGTTTCATTCCTGTTTCATTCCTAACTCCTATCAGGTTATGTTTGTTCAGGTTTTTCACTGTTCCTGATCACTTCCCCTCCTCCTCGTCCAGTCTTTTACTTCTCTGTCCCCTCTGTACAGTCAGTGAGTTTTTCCTTCCCTCTCGTCCTTTGTGTGTTTGCCCAATAGTCGAAGACAGTAAATCTCTCCTTCCTCTAATATTTACTGTGTAGGCTCTTGAGGGGGATAGTTTAAGCTTTCAGGATTTAGCCCAGTCGTTTTCCGCTCATGTTTTTTCTCCTTTTCTCATTCTGCTCGCGGTAAAGGACTGATCTGGGACAGACGGTCTCCCTTGCGCTCTGGCCTACTTCAGCTCTGTCCTTTCTCTCTCACCTCCCCAAACTCACTCTCTCCTCTTTTCCACTTTCCATCTGTTTCTCCCTCTTTTGCCCTGAGTGTGTCTCTCTTTGGCGTTTGGGCTGAGTTTTGGGAGAAGTTACTTGAAATACTAACGGACAACAAAGTTACTTTGCTTTTCTAAAAAGTTGTGTCACGCTTTTCTCACCACTTTAGTAGAATCACTTTGCTTGGCTTACATATGTTTTTTTTTTTGCTTTTGTTTTTTTTTTAACAAGAGAAAAGCTTTTGTGTGCCGTGGACAAGTGGTTTTCCATTGACACGTTTTGTGTCACATAGAAGCTGTAACGTGAAAAGTGCACATTGATTGTCATGACAACGCCAAGGTTTTTGGCTTTATGTTTAATTCTGCTTTATGGTGTAAATCTAACAAAATTATCTGATCGTACAACTTGCATTACTTATGTTTTGATTTCTGTTTCTCAGAATTGGATACTGCTTTGTTGGTGTACTCACCATGCTTTTTTTCCATCTTAGCAAAACTTCCTGGGTCAGTTGTCTTCATCAAAGAATCAATGCTTGGTCACTAGCATTAATTGCTGGTCCACCAGCTAGATCAGCACCAAACAAAGACAGTGTTATTTTAAGCAGGTCTTTTCAGGAGAGGACGCAGATGTTGATCAAAAGTTTTTGATTGCTGGAGTGTCATAGGGACAGGTGTCATGCACCAAACTGGAGTGTTGTGTCAAAAACCCCTTGCACTGACCCAAGTGACTGATGAAAGATCCAAACACAAGTCCTGCTGTTGAGATAGGTCTAGCACTTTGGAAACTCGAGCAGAGCCGGCGTGAGATTGTGTCGGTATCTGTGTGAGCACAGGGCATTGGGGTGTTTCTCACAGCAGAGGTTGAGCGTGTGTATGCACATAAGTAGAACAGAATCCCTTTGTTGAATCTCAGAGGACAGCATCACTCTCTTTTTCTTTCAATCGCTCTCTATCTCCCCCCCCCCCCCCCGCTGCTTCACTGCAAAATTGCAAGAGAAGTGTGGTTGCAGTAATGCCATTGCATGCTGGTATTCTGCTTTCTTCCTGCTCGCTGCATGAGGGTACGCTCATTCATGCCAATTGATCTGAGCGATTGGCCGTAGTCTCCTCCACTTCTGTGGACCGGATCCCAGTGTATTAGTGCTAATTGCACCATTGAGAGGGAAAGAGGGATGCAGCAAAAGAGGGGGAGTGGGGCATGAATTTTCCCAGCAGTCACCAGTGCATCATCAAAGTACAGCTATTTTTAGACTCAGAAGCATTGGTGGTGAGCCGGTTGGCCCAGAACAGCAGTTTTAAACTGCCGTGGCAGTGCATTACGCCCCATATTGACTTTTCTATGGACCGTTTTGCTGCTTATGCACATTTATTAAGTATTGATGTCTAAGATGATTCTTAGGAGTATATGTAATACTCTATATAAGGGGTTTTCAAACTGAGGGGTGCTACAAAATCAGTCTTAAGTAGCATGGGCATATTTGTAGCAATAGCTAAAAATACATTTTATAGGTCATAATTATTGTAAGAATATTACAAATCATAGGAATATTAAATAAACATCATGTTTCATGAAGCTATTTCATAAACACCCTATCGTAAATATATAAAAACTTAATTTTTGATTAGTAATATGCTTTGCCAAGAACTGTTTTTCAAGATATTTTCAATATTTAAATTTTAGATTCTAGATTTTCAAATACTGTAGTTGTATCTCTGCCAAATATTTTATCCTAAAAAACACAAATTAACGGAAAGCTTGTTTATTAGCTTTAAAACTAATGTAATTACTTAAACACATTATATCACATTATATTTTTGGGCTTTTTCTCATCAAAAACATTGAAAGCCCCTGCTCTATATGATGCCCACTACTAACAATCAAGATATTTTTTCTTAACAACCTTTTTCTTTGAAGAAGCGGCCTCCAGTTGTCTGGAAAACCTATGTAAGTTGGCCTATTTTAAAAGTGTGATTTTTATAATGATTTTATATTGTAATTAATGATAATGATCATGATTATATTATATTCTAGTTATTCCAGGCTAAAATATTTTATTTGGCAGAAATTCTGAGTAAAATATTTTTAAAAAGGCATAATCAGGATCAATTCAAATTGAATTTAAAATTCTTTTAAAAAGTGAAAGTCTCAAAGACATTCAGTTCTTAAAACCTTTGGATTCCTGAAATCTAATTTACAGAAACTGAGAGTTAGACTGAATATAGTGGTAAAAAATGTTTGGAATTCAATGGATTGAGATTTTTTTTATTATTGACTTTAGTGGCCTCTAAAGACTTTTAAAGGTTTAAATATTTCACCACACACATGTGTAAATATCATCCAGTCTCATCAGTGAACATGTTTAACTTGTCTTTTTGTGTTAGCTGATCAAACCTGCAATGAAAAATGAGCTACAGTATGTTAGTGTGTGGCTAAGAAGTGCTCATCTTCATTCAGGGGGATTACGCTGCTGAGACCTTCTTAATGAAGACGGGAGACAATCCATTACTCATGAATAGTTCTGCATAAAATCACATTGTTTGCAGAATCATACAGTTGCACACAAAACCTGTAGTAATCCAAGCACGCTTGCTTTTCTGCAGTTGTAGAACACAGCCGACACAGCTTCTGATGAGAATATCAGTGTGCAAAAATGGCTATGGCTCACCCCTGCAGATCCTGGAAGACTGAATTCCATTAAGGCAAATGACGCTATCCGGTTTGTTTATTAGCAGCGTGTTTTAGAGTTGCACCGAACAGATTAACTCTGTGTGTGATCCACTGCACGGGTTGATGAATAGCTGCTATCCTTCAGTCACCGCTCATCTATTGCAGGTCTAATGGCCACATACTTCAGCTCACAGCGCTAGATGTCTATTGCAGCAGCTATGCTAAATTTGCAAATGTACCTTCTCATATGCTGATGGGTTTGGCTTAGTTTATCAGTGTCAGCCGCACACAGACCATCAATCAACCTTCAGCTTAGCTGTGGTGGCAGTGTCAGCTCAAGTCAACAACTAGATCAATAGGCTTTTAAAGCTGTCCTTCCAGTCAGTCATGGTCTTTTTTTAGGTTAATGTCACACTGTGATTTGACATGGATATTTATAGAAGATCACCTGTTAATTGTAAGTGCTTATTTCGCATTTTACCTCTAATTTTGTTTGTTTTGATCATTTTCTTGGTGCTTAAAGGAATAGTTCTCCCAAAAATGGAAATTCTTTGTTCTTGATTTATCTCACCCAAGTGCACTCACACACAGCAGCGAGAAGTTAACAAACACACACACTGTGAACACACACCTGGAGCAGTGGGCAGCCAATGTTGTGGCACCCGAGGAGCAGTTGGGGGTTTGGTGCCTTGCATAAGGGTCTCACCTCGGATGGAGAAACCAGAATCTGTGACCTTCAGGTTACAAGATAAGTTGATGACAGAGTTTGCAATTTTGTGAATTATCCCTTGAAATGCATGTTTCTGTATCCTGCTTTTTCCTCATCGCAGGAAGTAAGCCTATGGGTGAGGCTTCTGGTTCATCAGCCACTATTGAACTATTTGCACAACAAACCAGTTTGTTCATAGTTAAGATAATACATTAAAATTAAAATAACACGATAGGACACCAATTTTCAATATCAAGCAGTAAAAGTAACTTTTGTACTGCTAAAAATAGCTGGATGCGGATGAGACCAGTAACTATACCTATAGAATTTACAAATGGCGATGCCCGGTTTCACATCAGGAAAAAGGGAGATAAGCTCTGGACTTTGTGTATTTAGTATCACCATGAGTTTGGCTTCTTCAACCAAGTTTTGGATAAGTGTTTTGGAAGTAACTGAAAAATGTATATTGACGACATCAAAATGCCACTTGTAACATTTTCAGGTTTTCCAGGACAGTGGGAACACTTATATTTTAAACCAAGAATGCAAGTAATAGACGTCTGACTTGTGTGGTTCTTTTCTTTTTGCATTTGAGGACTGGAAAAGAAAAAAATGAACAGTGTTTCCTTCACCGAAACAGGTGCGTGTTCAAGCCTATAGCTATTAGCTTGAAGAGATGAGCAATATGTGACAGCATAAATTATAAGAAAACAAGAGCCCATCTGTGCACTTGCATCAAGTTTTAACAAACACTAATTTTGACTTGCCTTTTAGACACTTTTTTTATGAACACGTGGCAGTGACCTACCTGTTGTATCTCCACATTTATTACGTAAAGCACATAGTTGTTAACAATCGGTTGAAATAAAGTGACTTGAAAGAGCTCTCTGGAATATTTTGTCAACAGCAAGTATCTGTCAGCTGTTTTATATTAGTTGCAATTAAATAAGTGAAACCGGCACTTCTTTGATGTCTCTCATATCTCATTACTCTCTCGTTTAATACGAATGCAAGTGCAGTGGCCTTGTGTCTTTTTGTACTGAATTGTACTGAAAATGACCTCAGATAATTCAGTATTACTATAACGGTAATATTGCTGCAGACTGCTCAGAGTCAGGGTCCTAATCACTTTTTACACTTCAAACACTTCAAAAGATTTTGAAACCGCAAACCCTAGTGCCTTTAAATGGTTTCAGGACTCAGGTCAAAAGATTTTTAAGCAGTTATTTTGGCATTTGTGCAGTTAGTCACGTTTCTTCACACATAATCCTTTGTTCTTATTTTTGTAATGTTTTGGGCCACCATGACGTTAATCTCAAGAGTCTAACCAGTTAAAATCCTAATATTTCCAAAAGCAAAATAAAAAATTACTGTAATACTTTCTCACATTGCAGCTACAGTATGTGTCCTCAGGTGTGTCAGAGCTGTTATATTTGCCACACTATGTGCTCGGTCATCCGTTTATCACATTTATAAGAGATTATAGTGAATGAGCCAGACCCTCATCCACACCAGGATCCTGGTTTTGATCCTCTTCTACAGCCTGTGCGGAGCTGCAGGCCTTATTCAGAAGCTGTGGGTGGGTCAAGCAGGCAGGCAGGCTTCTGCGGGTTGTGCTGTTCAGCTTACGATGATGGATTCAGGATAGATTGGTGTGATTGGCTGGAGTGGCTGTGTGCATTAATAATGGAGGTGCTGCTGGTTGTATTTATAGAAAGGAGGGTGTTGAGGGTGGAAGGTGGCGGCGCTGTGAATGATATATGACAGAAGCTACCTAACTACTGAGCGCCCGCCTGCGAGGCCGGCGTGTGAGTGGACGCCAATTTCAATGACTAACAGCTGCAAAAATAGTGTGCGGTACCTACATGTACACTGGCAGACCTTGACGCACACAAACAAACATAAACTTGCAACTTTGAGTGCTCCGTTTAGCTAAAAAAACCTCTTTTCCTTTCTCGTGACTAAAGTTTTGTCTGAACAGTTAGAGATATTTCGGGGCTCAATATAAGGTCAGTAGGCCTACATGACCAAACCACAAAAGTGATCTTATCAGCCTTTAAGAGAAAGTATCTTGATATAATCTTTATGAGTTTATGCTCATCTTTGATAGCCCTTTTCTAAAGGCATCTTAAATAAAACTGCTCCATATTTAATGAAGCACATACAAGACACCTGAGTCGGAAGCACCAGACCTGTTTTACACAATACAGAAGTTTGTTTCTCATAACCACAGTTGACAGCACTTAAGGTTTTAAAAGCAGAAATGTGAAGGTTAACTCATCCTTTTTACTTTCTTTGTTTTAATGTTTAAATCACCTAGATGATCCGTAGACAGATTGCCAGATCCAGATGCACACACACATTATAAGTCCTTACACAATCCAACATGTTTAAAATTGGACTGGAAATTAGGTGCTGGGCGTCC
>JAUCNO010000710.1:9494265-9517220 GCA_032353835.1 Enteromius viviparus | reverse complement strand
GAATAAGATTTAATTTCAGACGCAGCTCACAAGTGCTATTTTTAGAACAGGCCAGCGGGCGACTCATGTGGTCCTTGTGGGCGACCTGGTGTTAATGTTTGTTAATGTTGGCAAGAACATAAGTCCGTTCTCTTCTTGGAATTGAGTAACAGCCAGAATAACAGCTCTAATAAAACACACGTGAAGCAGCTAATCATGCTCATAGTATGGTAGAAACTTCCATGTAGCTGTGTTGAGGCAAGTTGGAGCTAAACTCTGCTGGATGCCGACCTTCCAGGACCGAGTTTGCACAGCCCTGTTCTAAGGTGTGCAATTATTTTCAGGGCACAGTATAAGTGGTTCCATGCCGGTCTTGACTGCATTACATGTCCATGTCACTTTCATGCATTACATGTCATGTCACATGATTTGAGTCATGTTCTTTCTCTCCCGCTCTCTCTCCCTCAGAGACACACACTCAGAAACATGCTAAAGTTGTTAGCACTACTCTACCGTACATAGTTAATTAACTTTACTACATGGCTTCTCACAAGCGAAGTAACAAGACTCACAGAGGTAATCCCTCTCCCTCATGACTTAACTGCGTTATTTTGCTATCAATGGCTCAATCCTCTGCCAGTGTTGCCAGATTGGACAGATGATTTCCAACCCAAAAGCTCTGTAATACCCGCCCCAAAAACCGCCCAAAATTTTAACTATCAAAATTATGTGATCGAATTTAAATCAAGGTTCATAAGAGACATTTTTGACTCAATGATACAATGAAAACAATGATAACAAAATAATATAAACATGAAAAAATAGATTAAAAAAGAAATAGCCTACCAAATATGAAAAATATGTAAGCAGCAGAGACTGTCAAAAAAAAAAAACGGTGCCCTCTAAAAAAAAAACGGCATAATTTTCAATACCAACATTCAGAATTGGATGCAAAAAAAGCGTCCAAAAAGGAGATCATGCACACACCATGACATTCAAAACTATAATTCATTGATGCATACTGCATGATAATCCATAACATAACATAATAAATAAAAAAATAACAATTTAGTACACTTACCTTTTACTTAAAAATTTTACACAGAACTAGGAAGTCTTTGAAGTTTATATTGAACATTATTCAAAACTTTTCACAGTCGAAAGTAACAAGTCCAGCAGAACCGTTTGAAAGATAGATTTTCTTTTAACTGTGCTCTGATTTTGAGGTTGCAGTGATAAGAGTCTTTATGTCATCTCTCCCTCAACAGGTAGTTCACGTTTTGGAAGGTAAAACTCCGCTCTATACAGTACCATACTTATTTAGCCATGATCACTTTACAGTTCTACATCCGTTATCGCGCTAACCACCCGTCACTCCTGAATCATCAAGTCTGTATGCAGCTGCGACATCAGCATCAGCACCAGTAGTCGTGTGTTTAGTAACGTTGTGATGACTGATTGGATGCACACTTGGGCTTGTATGTTAACTAATTAGTCTATATAATTCATGTTTGAAAACCACTAAAATCACCCCAAACCCACCCAAATTTTGTCCACCCGCCAAAGACAATATTTACAAGCACAAACAAATTGAAAAACACACCATCTGGCAACACTGCCCTCTGCTACTAGGTCTAAAATTAAGTTTTAGCAACAGAGTCGTTGGAGGAGGTGCAGAATCAAACAATAGCTATTTAAGTTGAAAAAAAATGACTAGATATATATTGTCTGATCAATGTCTTGAGGTGTGGCAACCGTAGTATAAGCAGAATAATTGTACAACTGTTTTTATAAAATAATACACATTTGAGGAGTAACAGCCACTTTGCTTCACCACCTCATGTGTGCGTTATTTTCTAAAAATTCAACAGCCCATTGTCTTTTATTCAAGGGACTTTTGCCCAAGTTTTTTACAGATTTACCATCTGAACATGTAAACGAAGGTCAGAGCAGATGCGAGTTGACAGATGCCACAGAAAATTGCGTACTGTATGAATGGTTACAGATTTGTTTTAGACACTGATGATACACAGGGTAACTGTTTGAGCAGTGTTGCTGGGCAACTTTTTTTTTCAAGAAATGTCGCTTGGGAACTTTCTGATTGGGACATTTTAGATCAGTCATGGGCATAACCCACCTATCTATAGCCCATTGGTGGTAATGGTTCTCTGATTTAGGATGTATACAGTGTCTACACTTAGTTATTATGAGTTCTGTTATCGCTTCTCAAGCATGGTGGAGAGACACAGAGGAACGATGCTTTTGGGAAACACATCTCTAGTGACTTTACTGGTTCAGGATTTGGTAATTCAAATAAGAAAGTGTTCAAATAAATCACTGACATGTCCAATTACTTTTAACTTTTAAACTATACAATATTTCAGACTTCTCTTGATGAATATGGTTTTGCTGGATTCTGATTGCTCAGGAATCTATATTTAAATATGGGCTGACGCTGGCTGGATCTGCTGAAATTGCCCCCCAGCGTACACTCATATGGTCTGTGTGCGCTTACACGAGTGTGTGTGTGCATGTGTGTGTGTCTTCTTCTCCATACAGATGTGCAAACGTTGGCATTTTTTTCCCAGATAAAGCAAAAAGAAAGAGCAAAAAAGAGAGAGCAAAGAAAAAAACAAAACAAAACAAAGAAAGTTAGTACAGAGACTCTAGTTAAACACCCAGATGACAAGAATCCTTTCAAAATAAAACCAACTGTGTGACTTTCAAATAGAAACGGACTCAAGGTGACCTCAATGGTTTTAGATGGAGCAAAAACGAAGGGGAAAAAAAGATGTGGGTTTAAAGTAGCCCAGTAAAAAGCGTGTGATGGTGTTCAACTGAAGCTCTTTTTCACAAGACAGATTAAGAGGTTCAGTGGTTTGAGGAATGAAATCACCACTGCTGTAATCCGTTTATTGTACACCACAAATTAAAGCAGGCACTTTTAATTAAAGTCACTGTGGACATGTTTGCCGAAAGGGATGCAAACGTCGGCGCTGCTTCCTCCCAGACACACACGACAATATTCCTCTACAGTATGTTTATAGCTGTGCTTCATTCATTTGAATGACAGTACTGAGGTTTCCCATCATGCTCACTGGACCATCCTATAGCAGGGTCAGTGGCAAGAGATTAATGATTCATGAATAATATGATTATGCTTGATAATTGAATTAAAATGGGTAGACCTGGGCAAAGAGTGTTCTTATAGTGGAAGTCAAACTGAAGGCAGTTTTGCTGCCCAGTCGACTCAACAGAGTTTGATTGTCTTTTACGACAACGTAATATAACTTATATCAGTGTTATTTTAGTATTGCTATAGTTTTATCTTATGTTTTCTTTTTATGTTTATATTATTAGTATTCTTTTTTATATCACTAAATAGTTTTTAGCAAATAGTAAATTAAGAAATGTTTATTTCAGTTTTAGTTTTAAATCATTTATTATTTTCAGTTTCGCCGTTTTAGTTCTTAAGCTTATTTCAGGAAACATTATTTTTGTTACCAAGATCAACACTAATCTACATAATATAAATAATTATTGTGAGTGGTTTGAAAAAACTAAGCAATTATTTAGAGACTTTAATTTATAATTTAATTAATTATTTTTATAGGGGGCAAAACTATATTGTCGCCTACTAATTTATTTGTTTCAATCACTCAGTTGGAAAGCATTTTTATTCTAGCAACCAAATGCCAAACCACACGCATGGGATTGTGGGATATCTGCATTCAAATATTGACCAGATGGATGCACTTTAGTAGAATAGATGTTACTTAAACAGTGGATTTGGTCATGTCAGATGAGGGAGCAAATTCAAGGTTGTTTCTCTTTTTATTCTCAGTGTTTGTAAAAACCAAACTGTATCTGCTCATGTTTTTGTATTGTTTTTTTTTTTTTACTCTTCCAGTGTGGGATTGTATAATTACTGTAGGTGTGCATATGTGCATTAGCGTGTGTGTGTGTTTGCGAGGGGGAAGTTTGTGTATGTTTGTGTGCAAGTGAAAGAGAGACAATGAGTCTTGTTTTCTTTGTTCCAATTATTTGAAGCTGCCTATTTAGTCTGACAAGCCACTAGCAAATTGTAATTAGTGTAAGATTGGTTGATAGATGAAACAGGATGGCAGTGAAACACCTGGAGGTGATCTGAGCTGCATCGAAACACTCTGCCAAACATTATTCTTTCTGATTTTTAGCCGATCTGCAACACCTGCCTGTGCAAAAATGCTACATGACTCAAATGCTGCAATGCACTGATGCATTCATGATGTATTGGCTTATAAAGTCAAGAACCAACTTTAACACCATATCTATGTTTTTTATGTTATGAATGATTTATCCAATGTTTCATTTTTTGGATTGGTTTTGAACTTCTCTCATATGCCAGTATTTTCCAGTCATTTAGTCTACAGTTCATTTAGTCTACCCTCCATCCAATTAAGAAATTAACACATACTGTAAAACAAATAATTAGTTGCATGTGAACATACATCAAACTAAAGATCTGTTACTTCTTTACATTGCAACTAATTAGTCATTACTGTACATTAAAGACGACAGTCAGGTGTGCAAAGCGGTCAATGTTATTTTATTTACTATGTATATACATATATATATATATATATAATAAGGTTCATCTGACTTTGAGATTCTCTTTCATGTCTTTCTCTCCAGTGTCTTCCTGATTTTTCTTTTGCCTCAAACCATGTTCTTTTATCAGACTCTGTTTTTTTTGTGTGAAATAATGCGTCCGCATAATCCCAGTACATTAGGCCTGCTCTACATACCAGCTAATTCACCCTCAATAAACTGCAATTGCTCGTTAATTGTGATTTAATGAGTTTGGGGAGAGACAGGAGGTGCGCAAACACAACCGAGCAAATGTAGGGCCGCGGGAATGCCCACTCACCCCGTAATGCTCTAAACGCTTTTGGACACAGATTTTCCATCAAACATCAAGCAGTGACCCAAAACAGAATTAGAATTGTTTATCGTACAAAATGTACTTAAGATTAAACATTGAAATTAATCCACTTTTACCACAAACGGCATAGGAACTGTATGCTAAATAGTGATAGAAATAGTAAAACAGATGTGTTAGCAGTGCAGGGTGCTGAAACCTGAGGGGCATTAGGGCATTATCAGAGCGACCCCGCATCTCACACTCATTAACCACAGAGTCTGCCTACAGCTCTTTGAACCAGAGATCGCGGAGAGAGCTGGGGGCAAAAGTGAAGAAGTAAGGATGGAGGGAGAAACAGAGTGAGAGGCATGCAAAGACGATTAGACAAGTCAGGGTGGGAAAGTATTGCTAAAGCTCAAAAAAGTCTTTAACAGTATATTGCCTATTTATGGTAAAGGGATCATTAACATTAACATAGAAATCAAACTTACCTTGATCTTTTGATATAATCAGAACGTACTCATTAGTGTAAAATTACAATAGCCAGAATTTTTTTCAGAATTTGTTTTTCAGAAAAATTAGAACTAAAGGACAATGCTTTGACATCGAATTTTATTATTACAGATCTGTGATATGTATTAGTGATGCGTTTTTAACTTAAGTCACAGCAGTGTCCATCTATGAGGAATGTATGCAGTCAAACATACACAACTGTTAGCCAATCATAACTTCTGAGTCTACAATCTGCCACATCTTCACAAACAGAGCTTTCAGATGAGGGGGGGGGAAATGAACAGTACAATATAATAAAAATGCAGTTCATGAGCCCCTTTAATGTTTTTACAGAGGTGTCTTTGTTCATCAGGGCACCATTTGTTTGAGCAAAAATACAAAAAAACCCCTAAAATAATGCAAAATTAGTACTACAATGTAAAATACCCTGTAAAAAAAGATGGTTGAAAATGAGAAGTATGTGTAATTGTGAAGACTAGATAACCAGGAGTGGTCATGAAGATGGCAGCGATAGAAAGAGAGAGAGATAGATAGAGTGAAGGTTATTTCCCTATAGATCTCATTAAAGTCTACTAATCCCCCCTGCTCTTGCCCTGCAAAACAGGCCCAAGAGAGCTGCTAGAATGAGAGAGAGAGACACATGAAGGGTCACATGATACATTGTACCAGTCAAACATGAGTAAACACTTTACTTTAGTAAGACTACAGCATCAGACCGTTTCAGATTATTACATCAATGATTTACTTCTTTATCACTGGGTGCAATTATATATTTGATCTTATTTTCATTCTAATTTATATGGAATAAATTATCTTTCCAAAATATCACAGAATAAAGTCACAAAAATAAAATAATGCACGTATAAAGTAAAAAAAAAAGATACTTTTCCATGTCCTTATTGAACGCACCATATAACATTCACTGGTTTTAAGATGAGTTGTCAGTCAGAGCTGCCAAACCGTTAAAAACAATATAAAATGTTGAGTTTCAGAAACTGGGTGATGTGACAAGACAGTAAACTAAAACATAGGAGTATATTAGCAATGGAATGCTTTGCCAGAGAATACACACTGCCCGGTCCTGACCTCAACCCAACTGAGATGCTTTAACATGACCTCAGGAGTGTGATTCACTCCAGACATCCCAAGCATATTGCAAAGCTGAAACAGTTTTGTAAAGAATTATATTACAGAATTACTCCTGATCTCCTGCAGGTCTGATTCGCAATTACAGGAAATATTTGGTGGAGGTTATTACTGACAAAAGAGTTTTCAAATCCAATTGTTCCAACCTGCGTTGTGAATCTATTTTACAGAAAGACATGAAAACACATACATTTTGGCTTACAGTATATGTTTAAGCAACTATGTCCATTGCTGATGAGATCAAACTTCATATTTTTTCTCTACGGTTGTACGTTGGATGTCTGAAATTGTTCGAACATATCCCTAATGAAGTAAAAATATTGGTTTGCCAAGCACATTAGTCCTGTAATATATCAGCAAAATGTGACCTTTTTCTGTTCTGTATCATACGCAAACTGCAAGGATCCCAGCCCTCTGAATCAATAATGTAGTTTGAATCAGGCTAATCTAGGACATTGTGGGACAGAACTCTGAAGTGGTCACCTTAGCACATCTATGTTAACGTGACACTATTCCGGCTGGATTGTTATTTAAGACGAGTTTGTTGGTCAGACAAAATCAGATTTGTTCACATGTGGGCTTATATATAGAATTTATTCCCCCCCCTCTTGTGGGTTTTCAGATGTTGTAACAACGATGCTGATGCATGTGTGCAGCAATGTTAAATGATTGTTAACATGCATGAAATCTGAAACGTTGGTTTACAATTAACTTACATTCCATGTATATGAGGGCTAGACTAACAAAAAAGTCACCAGAGCACAACCGTTAAACCAAACTATTAGACCAAAGTTGCCTTTTTTGATATTTTAACTTTAAATGAATGTTGTACCTCTTGACACCTTGCTTAATGAGAAAGAGTAGAGAGAGAAAGAATAACAGTAATGGGCTGAAACCAGAATATTAGCTTAAGAATAAAGAAAAACAAGTATGAAAGTGTCGAGAGAGATGTAGCTCTTTATCAATAAAGCAATTAGACCAGGAGATACAAGCAAAGACATTAAGGTACATTTTGTTTAATTAGCTAATCTGTTTAGAACTTTTATCTGTAAATTGTTCCTCAACGCTTTAAAAACACCACAGGATGTCACGCTTATTGTCAGAGGAAAATAAGAGAGGATGCCATCGTGAAGAAGTCTGTGGTTTGGACCTGAAAATAATAGCTCTTAGATTAACTGCCAAATTACTATAATTAGATATCATTATAATAAATCATTTTCCAGGTTGATTATCATTCCACCAAAATGATTGTAATCACATGGGTGCAAATGAACTCACGTCTACATCTGCGTTGTGCACTTTTTTGAATCATTAGCATTGTACAGGTAGCCTTAAAAGGATAGTTCCCTCAACTACTAACCTGAAGTCATGTCCAGAAACTTTCCATGGGAACTTCATCTTGGAAAAATATTCCAAGTTGTAAACTTTTATTGGACTTTACATGTATTTATGGGAATTATTCGTACATTTGAGGAAATGTATAAACCTGTATCATATATAAACACGTTAAAAATGACATTCTTAAATTATTTTTTTTTTGTTTTAACCAAGATTATACTGCAAAATCATTTTCTCAAATGCATTTAAGTTCCCAGTTCTTGCTATTTTGCAAGAATTCTGAGTCTATTTCCATTAATTCCCATTTATTCCTGTTAATTCCCATTGAAAATTTCCAGTCTTGAATTTTGCAACCCTACGACTTTACATTGTGTTGTGCTAATTTGTTGTGCTGTGACTTGTTTCCATTGTTTAGTGCTAACACACAAAATTTTAAAAACCATTAAAACCATTAAAAACATAAAAACCATTTACTGAATATCTTGCCTTGCTTTGGTCACCATCCACTTTAACCATAAAAAAGCAGCTTGTATGTTCTTCAGTAAACATCTTTCTTCTTCCAGAGAGGCATGAGGCATGTATAAAAGATGAAGAATTTTTTATTTATGGGTGCACTATTCTGCATATCCTTGCATATGCAAGATGTTTGACTTGTACGTACTGAACTGTGAGTGATCTCCATGCGTCTTGATATTCCAAATTGTCTGTAAAGTTGTCCACTACACCTATGACCTCTCTTGAGCAGAACTCCCTCCAGAGCACATGTTCTCCTCAAGATCACAGTGAAACACGTACACCATACCATAGCGCACAGAGGGATTGCTGAAATGTTTCCATGGCAACCTGCAGCTTGCTCCACTAATGAACTGGTTGCCATGGTGATGGGGATTGGCTGTGTGCAAAGTGAGAGACTGAATAACAGAGGGAGGAAGAGATTTCACACTTCTCCGTGCCACTGCATGTACACACACACACACACACACTCGAGACTGGCCGTTTCAGACTTAACCCATCAAACACAGCCACAAACCAATCACAGCAACTCCTCAAGGTCAGCGGAGGGAATTTCTTTCCAGCACTCCGCTGCAGGGCTGTCCCATTTTCACAGTTCCTGGAACAGCGCTACTGTCCCAAAATCCAGCTCGAAGCGACCATGTCCCTTAGCCTGGAGCCTGTGCTCAAGCTTGTAGACTGCAAGGGGGTTTAAGCGATGTTGTAGCAGAAACCAAGCTGTCCTTTCAGAGTGGGGTGTGTCACAAATCACATCGCAATCCCTAAGGTACTCTTGAGGTACCTGAGCAGGTTGTGGATTAAGGCGATTACTGCAGGCTAATTAATCAGTTAGCATTGCCATTTAGCACTACCAGCGCGACTAAAGACTTCAATTGTATGTTAATAAAGCTGATGGACAGTTGCCAGTCAGGGGTCTCCTAATCCAACAAGCAGTGATGTTTTACCTCAGTGAATCACAATGTCTCCCTCTAGTGCACAACGCACAGAACGGCATTTTTTTGGTCTCTTTAGGGTCAATAGGGATAAAATACAAATTAATATAATAATACTAATCGTTTGGGAGTTTTTAATAAATTAAATTAAATTAAGAATATATAATTTATGTAAACAAAAAATGTAAAATGTATGAAAGTTCATTTGAATATATATAATCATAAATTTAATACAAAATACTGTTAAAATGTTTGTTGACATTTAAACTTTACATTTCTTGAGCTGCAAATCAGCATATTATATGATTTCTGAAGGATCATGTGACACTGAAGACTAGTAATGATGCTGAAACGTTAACTTTAAAATAGTTTAATTAATTCGTAATAATATTTCACAGTATTGCTAGTTTTCCTGTATTTATGATTAAAGAAATGTAGAAGCAGAAAACGCTTCTTGAATGTTAGTGTAGGCCTATAAATAAAACACACACACACATAAAACATAAATATTAGGCCTATATATATATATCTTATATGTAATATTACAACATAATATTTAATCACACATTATTTTAAGATCCAATTGTCACTATTAATAAACAATTAACTATATTTTGCCTCAATAAAGTCATAATTTGCTGCTTATTAGTTGTTACATTTTGGATATGTAGAAAATGTGCTTATAAGTACTAATAAACAGCCAATATGTTAATAATGGGCATGCTAATAAGCAACTAGGTAATAGTGAGAATTGTTCTTTATACTATACCATATACTTTACTGTTACTTAATACTTTTATATAATATATGTATAATAGTTTTGTTTGTCTAACAGCCATTTTTTTCTGTGTTTTTGTAGAAGTGTCTGAGGTTCAACCCTGATGCAACCGTATGGAAGGCAAAGCAGCAGGTGCTGTGTAGTCTGACTGAATCTCTAAGGGATGTATTAAACTATGGCCTTTTCCAACCTGCTACTGACGGGCACGATGCCAAGTTCTTGGAGGAAGAGAGGCCACTCCGCGAATACCCACAATCCTTTGAGAAAGGAGTACCCTACCTGGAGGTAACCCTTCCTGTTATTCTCCTCTTTACATTTTATATTTTGTTTGTCCTTTCATTTTTTCCAAGTCTCGTTCTATAATTGAATGTGAATGTTGGTGCTAGGAAACTGCTGCTTCAAATTGTTTGTTGCCTTGGTGATAATAATTCTTTAAGCGGCTTCTCTAGTAACTATGAATCCTAATAACTCTGATATGGTTTATTGGAGATTTGTCTTACAATGTAAAAAATTTACATGTTGCTTGTTTATTATTATTATTATTATTATTATTTGTAGGCAATTAGTATTATACAATAGTCAACTCAAAGACTACTTAATTCACAAAAAAAACCTTTATATCTGAAGTTGATAATGGAAGTTGGCGATATCACTTCTTTCTGTATATGTACTGTTAGTATTTATTATTTTAATAAATCAATATTAAAATATTTTATTTGTTCATTTTCAGATTTTCATTTTAATACTTAAATATATTGTTTCAATTAGTTGCCATGATAACATAAATATTTTTTATTGTTTTATATAAAATTAATATTAATATTTTATTTTATTTTTACTTTAAGTTACTGGTAACTATTTTGTAATAGTTTACTACTGTTATTGTTATAATTATTATTTTTAAATATTTTGGAAATTTAAAATAAATAATAAAACAAATTGTTTTTTTTTTAATAACTATTTTAATAGTTTTGGCTTAAGTAAACATTAATCAACACAACAATGCTATGAACTGTGCCATAAGCAGAAGTTAGTCCGCCTAGTAAAGTAGTCCTGCCTCCGAGAACAACCAATCACAAGAACTTTCCTGTAAGGGTTTTAAGAAAAGACCAAACATTTCTATTTTTGAATTATCCAGATCTTACTTTAGTCCTCTTTGCATCACTGTAAACATTTTTTTCCTCTACAGACTGATGGAAGTTTCTTTGATGGCTGCCTAACACTGATTTTGGCTGATTTTCTTTTACACAGTTCCGCTACAAAACCAGGGTGTACAAACAGACAAATCTAGATGAAAAACAGCTGGCCAAACTACACACAAAGGTAAGTGTCACCACATAAAACATCAAATTTACATAAAACTAGAATTGAACATTCCCAAATGTTATTTGCGTCTTAGGTCTGTATGTTACATACATAAGTAGCTCATCCTCAGCACGGCTATATGTGTCTCCCCCTACAGGCCAGTTTAAAGAAGTTCATGGACTACATCCAGGCAGGGGCTGTGGAAAAGGTAGCCAAACTTGTAGACAAAGGCCTTGATCCCAACTACCATGACCCTGATACGGGAGGTGAGGTGTCAGGCACTGCACTGTTCCTTTCCTGTGAGACTTAATGAACTTCCCATTAGTGAGCTGGATAATGAATTACTGCCAGCAGAGCATAAACTGGCCCGCACACATGCAATATGCAGATGGAAATAAGGCCAAATGAATATTCAATGAGTGTTTACAGGAATGGACATTTGCATCTTGTCAAACGATCCATGCAGTTGCCAACAAAAGTCATCCTGAGTTTAAATTATGCAACAAATGCGTAAAGTTAATATTAGTCTCAACAAAAACCCAATTACTACACTTGGGCTGTTTAATGAGATGAAACAATTACTGCAGCTCAGCGGTTCAGTTCAATGCGTGTCAACAGAGGATAAATTTGTAATGGGGCAGCATCTTTTATGGCATATTAATTCGAGTTTTTAGCGCTTTGGCGAGCATTTGGTGAGCTGAGGAAGTGGCCAGACATGTTGTGAAAGCTGTTTTGTGGACCAGATGACAATGCAGAGTAATATTAGCATTCGTTTGCGGCAGAGTTTGACTTGCAAGACGGCTACCTTGAGTGTTGTTCACAGTTTGTGTCATCTACGTTGTCACAGAGTTGATGTTTACGCTTGCCAGGCTGACAGTCACTTCTCAGAGCAGACCCTGCTAACAAGGAGTGAGAACTGCTGCACCATTTGCAACCACTAGGAGGCTGGTTAGAGAGAAAATGTCTCTAAAGACAATTAAAGGGATATTTTAAAGCGGCAATAGTTACTTTTTTTTTGTTACATTTTTTTCCAAACTCCTTTAAGGAAAATAAATAAATAAAATGAACCAATAGACATCACCATAATTCTCCAATTGATTGATTACATTACATTTATACAGTATAGTATATATACAGTAGTCAACATTTGAAGTGGATCAAAACCTTTCACTAAAGTTGTCCTAAAATCAAAAACAATACCATTTCTTGTCTTAGGACAACTTTGATGAAAGGTTTTGACTACTGTATACATATATATCATTGATTGTAATTATCCATTTGCCTTACTGACTGATTGTGTGTGTGTGTGTGTGTGTGTGTGTGTGACAGAGACCCCACTCACTCTGGCCGTACAGACGGAGCCGGGCGGAGGGGAGATCATCAGGGTGCTGGTGATGGGGGGAGCTCACATTGACTTCAGGGCAAAGGATGGATTGACTCCTCTCCACAAGGCTGTCAGAGCGCATTCACACACTGCCCTACTGGTAACACATGCAGCACCACAGAACCATCATTAGGATGAATTTATGCTTGTAATAAAAAAATATTTAAATCTTATTGTTGATCAGTTCTGTTGTTTTTTTAGACGCTGTTGTCCTTGGGAGCATCTCCTGATTATAAGGACCGCCGCGGGCTGACTCCACTTTACCACACTGTGCTGATAGGGGGCGACACCTCCTGCTGTGAGACCCTCCTTTATCACAGAGCCAAGCTAGGGCTCCGTGATGAGAATGGCTGGGACGAAACCCATCAGGTACAAAAAGTGCTAAGAAAAACAATGTGTGACATATACCGGAAACACATTAATTATAGAACTGATAGTGCTGTATCTGATTTTATCTCTCTCTCTCTCTATATATATATATACTGTTACAGTAAGTTTACAGTATGTTCATTGGTCACACTTTATATTAGGTGGCTTTAACGTCTATGTACTTACATAAAAAAATAAGTACAATGTACTTATTGTGGTCATATTGTACTGCAAAACACTTCAAACACAGATAATGTGTGCCTTCGTACACTGTACAAGCTTTTTTAAGTGGTTCCACAGAAACTCCATCAGTAAGCATTCATGGAAACTAGCAAGAAACTGTGTGGTTTTTTAGTCATTTTACACTAGATATCATTTAATATTATGGGAATAATTACAATGATTCACTTTTAAACTAATAACAGTCAAATTGTGTTTGAAAAACCACTTTCAGAGTTTCTACTTCGTTTAAAAAATGACCTTGATAAGCTTCGAGCCTTTAGAAATCTTAACAGTCTGACGAAATGTTTAACAAGAATAAAGTTATTTGCTGTCTTTTATAGTGGAATTTAATAATCATCAAAGCTAGTTGCAGACAGACTTTACAAACATAAAGGCAATAGAGACTTACAGTACAAGTTCAAGAATCCGATCCTAAGTTTCCTCCAAGTACCACCAGTTGGGAATCACTGCTCCTTCCTTCTCTCTCTGTGCATGTGTGCATTTTCATATCTATTTTGATTCTTTCATTCTCTTCCTCTCACTCACACATTCAGTGTGGTGTTAATTAGCAAAGGTGTCTGTTCTGACAATGTATAAAATCTGTTCTTCTCTCCCCTCTTTTCCCTTTCGTATGATAAATGACTGTTTCTGCTCTTCCTGTCCACTCTCTCTTTTCACTTTCCTCCTATCCTTTCATTCTTTGTCTATCCTGTTCTCTCCCTTTTTCTTTTTCTCCAGGCTTGTCAAAATGGGAACTCTCAACACTTAGAGCACCTGCTTTTTTATGGTGCAGACTCCTCATCCCAGAATGCCTCAGGAAACACTGCCCTGCACATATGTGCTTTATATAACAAGGTATAACTGCTGGCTCTGACACGAAAATCAAGCTAAAATTAAAAATTCCTGTTTTACTGCAGCTGTGAGTTTTTAGACTGGTTTGTGCTAACTAGTGCTGGTCAAGCATAGCAGTGCTCCTCATTAGCTGGTAAAGCCAGTCACCAGAATGGTCTTTCCATGGATGCTTTAAAGATCCCTGTAAAGATTTAATTATTTTGTGTACAAGTGGTGTATGTACTGAGGACATTAAGTTGTATGATGTGTGATGCTTGTTACATTTTATGGCCAGCATTAGATGGCTTCAATGTCTTCAGGCTGTTATTGTCTAATTTCATTGTTTAGGAGAGCTGTGCCCGCATTCTCCTGTATCGAGGAGCCAATAAGGACACAAAGAATAATAGTGGGCAGACCCCCTTCCAGGTAATTATGAGATGCTTGCAGATTGTTATTTGATCGTTAACATGGTAAAATCAAGTAATTAAAATAGCTAAATCCTATAAACCTGCTTCCAAACCTTATGTACAGTGGGAAAGTATTCAGACCCCCTTAAATTCCCCCCTTAATTTCACTCTTTGTTTTATTGCAACCATTTGCCAAAATCATTTAAGTACAATTTTCCCACTCATTATTGTACACACAGCACCCCATATTGGAAAAAAAACACAGAATTTTTGACATTTTTGCAGATTTATTAAAAAAGAAAAACTGAAATATCACATGGTCATAATTATTCAGACCCTTTGCTGTGACACTCATATATTTAACTGTTTAGATGGAGATGGTTGAGATGGTTCTACACCTTCATTTGAGTCCAGCTGTGTTTGATTATACTGATTGAAAGCCACACACCTGTCTATATAAGACCTTACCGCTCACAAAACATGTCAGAACAAATGAGAGTCATGAGGTCAAAGGAACTGCCTGAAGAGCTCAGAGACAGAGTTGTGGCAAGGCACAGATCCGGCCAAGTTTACAAAAAATTCTGCTGCACTTAAGGTTCCCAAGAGCACAGTGGCCTCCATAATCTTTAAATAGATGTTTGGGACAACCTTTGGGACGTTTGGGATGACCCTTGCTAGAGCTGGCCATCTGGCCAAACTGAGCTATCGGGGGAGAAGAGCCTTGGTGAGAGAGGTAAAGAAGAACCCAAAGATGTGGCTGAGCTGCAGGGATACAGTCGGGAGATGGGAGAAAGTTGTAGAAAGTCAACCATCACTGCAGCCCTCCACCAGTCAGGACTTTATGGCCAGCATGGAGTTTGCTAAAAAACACCTGAAGGACTCCAAGATGGTGAGAAATAAGATTCTCTGGTCTGATGAAACCAAGATAGAACTTTTTGGCCTTAATTCTAAGCGATATGTGTGGAGAAAACCAGGCACTGCTCATCACCTGTCAAATACAATCCCAATAGTGAAGCATGGTGGTGGCAGCATCATGCTGTGGGGGTGTTTTTCAGCTGCAGGGACAGGACGACTGGTAGCAATCGAGGGAAAGATGAATGCGGCCAAGTACAGGGATATCCTGGAACAAAACCTTCTTTCCTAGAGTGCTCAGGAATGGACCAAAGGTTTACCTTCCAACAAGACAATGACTTAAACCCAATTGAGCATCTCTAGAGAGACCTAAAAATGGCTGTCCACCAACGTTTACCATCCAACCTGACAGAACTGGAGAGAATCAGGAGGAATGGCAGAGGATCCCCAAATCCAGGTGTGAAAAACTTGCTGCATCTTTCCCAAAAAGACTCATAGCTGTATTCGTTTAAAAGGGTGCTTCTACTAAATACTGAGCAAAGGGTCTAAATACTTAGGACCATGTGGCATTTCAGTTTTTCTTTTTTAATAAATCTGCAAAAATGTCAACAATTTTTAGTTTTTCTGTCAATATGGGGTGTGTACATTAATAAGAAAAAAAAGAACTTAAATGATTTTAGCAAATGGCTGATATATAACAAAGAGTGAAAAATTTAAGGGGGTCTGAATACTTTCCATAACCACTGTATGTTGAGAGATAGGACCAAGAATAGAGATGGGTTTTGTTTTAGATTCACTGTGTCAAAATATGATCCTCTCTGTCCTGTTATCACTAAGATTTAAGAAGTTCACAGCCAGCCAAGCTTTTAAGTCATTAGGCAGGATAGTAAAATGTCTACGCAATGTTTATCTTGTTTTAAGGGGAGATCAATTTGAATAAAAGCTGCACAACCAAGCTACTATTATCCACAGTGTACCATTTTAATACTTTAAATAAGTGCTGTTTCTGTAGAATGACATTTTCTAAATCCAGATTGGAAAACTTCAAAAAACTTGTTATCCTCCAGGAAGTTGTAAAGTTGCTAGAGGACCACATTCTCTAATATTTTAGAGATAAATTAAAGTTTAGAGACAGTTCTAAAATTTGATAAAATCGTAGGATCTAAATTTGGCTGTTTAAGGAGGGGTTGGACAAAGGCATGTTTTAGATAGTTAGGTAAACGTTATTTCAGCTACTTAGAACATACTATTGACCGACATGTAATTGTTTTTATATTCAGCAGAAACTGTGCTACAATAATATGTGACCAGGATGGATGTACATGTTAGCATTTAAAAAAAAAAAAATATTATGCGTGGTTAGTAAGTTTTGGGGAAATAAAATAAGGCCATACAACCAATACTGATTAATGCTGAATAGGACTTTTGAGTAACCAGTCTTGTAGGCTAGAATATTTACTTTAAAATGATGTGAAAATCATCACGTCTTTGTTGTTGTACGTGATATTTCTGTATCTCACAGCGGCACATCTTGCGTTCTGTTGTGCCAAAACCCACATTTACTCCTTCACTCACTCCGTCTCTCGCTCTCTTTCTATTTCAGGAGTGGACTCCAGACAAGAAGCATAAAAAGGGAAAGAAGGAGGTGGAGCAGAAAGCAGTAGTGATGGAGAGAAGGTCAGTTTACTACAGTGATATTTGCTGTAGGGCTTCACAGTGACTGATATTCACTACAATCCAAACTTCAGGCCTTGTTATTGTTTGCTGCTGTGTATTGACCCATTGCAAAGCTCAGTCTCCTTGGTTAATATTGCTCAGAAAAGCTTGACAAAGGATGAGTTGGGAATTGAACAATGATTTTCGATACAATGCAGAAGCAAACATTGATTAGATATTATATCCAATACTGAAATGAATTGTGACATTGCAAAACATTACAAAAATCAATCATTTCTGCAGTATTGTGAATGGAGGCAAATGCTGCTCACAGTCAACTTAAGGGAAAAAGAGCTTTCATTTAAAAGACATTGCAAGTGATAACATTACATTAGTTCCTGATGTTTCTACAACGCATTCAGTATGGTACTGTGAGCCCTTTAATTGCTATCAACAATACAGTAAAATAACCTGGATCAATATGAAGAGTTCAGAGGCAAAAGCTAAGTATATAAGTGTTGTTTGAAATTGTCTTCTTAAAAGAGCATTTTTATCAGGCTACTATGTATAGATTCTGTAATTAGACTTTTTTCTGTAATTAGCTATAAATAGGTTCTTTTCAGTGGCGTTAAAGTGAAATAGCTGAGCATAAACATAAGAGCATGAGAAAAATGTTAATTTTAGAAGAATATTTCAGACGGC
This sequence comes from Enteromius viviparus, assembly GCA_032353835.1. Classification (NCBI taxonomy): domain Eukaryota; kingdom Metazoa; phylum Chordata; class Actinopteri; order Cypriniformes; family Cyprinidae; genus Enteromius; species Enteromius viviparus. Next base: position 9,499,390 of record JAUCNO010000710.1, on the reverse strand, counting down.
ACGTGTAGGCTCGCACATTTGAATTCTTCACATGTAAATGAAATGAGGCTAAGTTAGTAACATCAACATCCTCGGAGCAAATTCTTAGCAATGCTGTACATTCCTTGTGCTTCTGCATGATGTGAGAATGACAAGTGACACATACTCTAGTCCACAGACTTAATGACTTAAAAAGAGAATAAATCAGCTTTTATTTTCCCTGTCTATAGTTCTGGCTAACTACATGTTTTAGTGTTTCTGTTTAAACCTATCCTACGACAGTAATAGTGTGAAATGCTATAGTATTTGGTATCCAAAAATGGACCATAAAATGATCTTATCCTTATAAACTTCCTTTACTATCCTTCTTTTGGTTTAGTGTTTCACAGTATTTGTTTTATAAGTTAAATGGCTCAAAAAAGAAATAAACAATTAGACATTTCTATGATGTATTACAATAAAAGCTTATTGTTGCCACATAAGAAAAAACATGTTTCAATTAATCAGAATTATGACGTAAAAAGCCATAACTATGACAAAGAAGTTATGATATTCTAAATCATAATTCTGAGTAAAGACTCGAAATTTAGTATAGTGGAAATTATTAGATGAAAGGTTGTAATTATTTAACGTTATTATCTGTTGTTGTTATCATTCTGACTTATGTATGACTCATTATTTCTATTTATTGTGTCTGTGTTAGGAATTAACATGTCATTCAATTCCGACTTTTTATCTTTTTAATTTTTAACCAAAGTATGATTGTATTTTTCCTTATGTGGTAATAATGGGCTTCCAGATTTATCCTCAAGCACAAGATTAGCATTAGAAAAGAGCAAAGGCTTGTCTGCTGATTTAGTGGATCGTGACAGTTGCTGAAGGAGGAAGTGTTCAGTAACATCTTTACCAAGGGGCTTTTTTCATTGACCGTCTGCTTTCCCTCCTCGTCTCAGTGTGATGATCGGAGGGGTGAGAGTCAGAGCTCTCTATGACTATGTCGGACAGGAGACGGATGAACTGTCCTTCAAAGCAGGTAAGCTGGCCTGGTTTATGTTTGTGTATTCATATATTATGTGTCTGCGTGCTGTACGTGTGACGCTTTGTGTTTTCGTGTGTGTTCAGGCGAAGAGTTTCTGAAGATCGAGGATGAGGATGATCAGGGTTGGTGCAGGGGCATGATTGACGGAGGAAAAGAGGGCCTTTACCCTGCTAACTACGTGGAGGTGGTGTAAAATCACAGGACAACATCGAGCTCCAACTCTGGGGTCTTAAATGCCTACAAGGCGCCCAGGTTTAAGCCTGTTTCACAGCCATTTTTATTGGCGATTGCTTAGTTTTCTGTGAACGGAGGGTACACAGGTACGGGATCAGAACGAGAAAATGTTTCCAAAGTTCTTTTAATACGATCTTACTTGAGAACATTAGTGAAGTTATATTTTGTTGTGTGTCACATTGTAGCTTTAAGTCAAAAATATGCTGAAATTTTCATTCGTTATTATATGTTTAGATGCTCTAATATGTGTAGAGAATATGAAGTGCATTGTCCTGATGCTTGCATGAACCTACAGAGTATTTTAAGGATACGTCTCACACCAAAGACTTATTTACGTTTTATCAGTGACATACTTCTTCTGGAGAGAGTAGCGTTATGTCTGATGCCGGTGTAAAAGGGGCCAGATGGTTATGATGTCATCTACAGCTGCGAATTGTTAATAGGTTTGATAATATGCTATTTTATCCACTTTGGTCTTGCTTGTAAATGTCACTTGTCTCACATTTAGTCATTTTAGTTACACACAGGCAGAACTAATCAACACCACTTTAAAGAGATAGCCATGTGACCCATTAAGGTCTTTTCTTGTGTATTTCTGTTTTAAGATGTCAGTCTAACCAAAGAAAATGTATGCAAATAAGCACAGTGTTTGTTTGTGCCGTAGTGCGAGAAAATGACATTGAATCAGGGCAGTATTTTCTGCACCCTCACTAATCTCATGCGAGCGCTAGCAGTATTAAAAGGGATACATATTACTGTGAGTCTTGTTCTTATTAATCATAGAGAAAAAAGTAAAACACATTAAGCAGTAGGCACATACACAATATTATACATAGACACATTTTGTTTGTACTGTTCATATTTCATTCTGTGCCGCATGCTGGTGCAAATATATGGGGCTGTTAATAAATATTGGTGTGTGTGTGTGTGTGTGTGTGTGTGTGGGTGTAATACGCACATAATATTTGAGGGTAACATTTATATAAAAAGATTTTTACATTTTCTTAAAAGAAGTCTCTTAAGCTCAGAAAGGCTGCATTTATATGATCAAATATACAGTAAATAGTAAGATTGTAAAACATGATCTGAAATACAATTTAAAAGGGTATAATTTTTTAATTGTGATTTCAAAAAATGCTATTTTAATATATATATACTGTATATATATATATATTTTTAAAAAAAAAACTATTGTGGTGGGAAAGCTGTTTTTTCCAGCATCATTACTCCAGTGTTCATTGTCACACAATTCATCAGAAACCAGTATAAACTCTTTTTACTGTAAATGTTAGTAGTTGTAAGTAGTTGTGCTTGATATTTTGTTAGAAACTAGACTCTGTGATGAGAAGAATGTTTAAAAGAAAAGCATTTATTTTATATTTAAAACTGAAAGACAATAAAAAGCTGATTACAAAAAATTATAAATCTTTTGTAACATTACAAAACCATCTCTTTCCGATCAGTTGAATATATATTAAGTTATGTGTAATCATATATGAGTCAGCCTGCTCATGTATCTCAGTATTTCAGCACCACTGGACCCCGCAGCACATCTTTTAATAGTGTCAGATCATTCAGTGTGTTGCCCTGAGTGGTTGTCACACACGTTCTCACTCACATACATGCTTTTCATGCATCATGAGTGCATGAGTCAGAAATGTTCCCACTCTGAGCCTGATTTTCCTAGGGTCCTTTCCCACAGTTTTGAGCAACATTAACCTTTCCCCTTTGCAAAAATAAGCACAGCCCATAAATGTGCTGATTACTGCTGGCTGTCTGCATAAAGTTCCTCACAGGGAAAATAATCACACTCAGGCTAAGTGAAGCTGGCATAAACTATGAGTTGGTCAATGATGCAAACAGTTTCACCCAAAAAATTTGCTTTTACTTTATAGTTTCTTTAAACTCTGACCGACACACTGTTTAGCAAGCAAAAATTCAGGTGCTTGCTTTCATTGCACGTGTCACAATATAGTGAATTCATATCTGAGAATAAGTAAGTGATAAGGAGGGCGTCCATGTATTGCATAAACTGTTTATTTTATCCACGTTTCTTAACTCTTAGATGGCAGGACAATTTTTGTCCTATACTGACACTTGGGTACTTTTACCAAACACACAAGGGTCTTAAATTTCTCCATAAGCAGCTTTGGAAAGCTGAGAAAAGCGGAATATATATATATATATATTTATCTAAAATAAGTAGAATTTTCTGCCAAAAATTGCACCAGAGGACTTTTATGTTGTTTCTACAAATCAAAAGATGATATTATTGTGCTGATTTACTCATTTTTGTACATAGATGTGTGTGTGTATATATATATATATATATATGGGTCATTGACGTGACGCCTACATTTTTCGTCCGATTTATTTATTTTTGTTAAAAAGTTGAGTTTAAATGCAATGTAAGATGCCATATGTAAGAGGTACCTCTCCCAAATATGGACCAACTTTAACTTTTCTAAAAATGTAAGTTATTTGTAATTTTTTTGTTATTCAAAGTGTCAAAACATCATGTGGTGCGACCGTCCGGCCTTAACTTTTTTTTGGTAAAAATATTTGAAATCACTTTAAATTTAGTCAAATGAATTTTCTGCACTATTTGGCATGATTTTGGCAGTGTTTTGTAATTGTGTATAAAATTGCAAAGCATTTGTATTTATATTTCCATCATAATATACAAACAAACTTTGTCCGATGATTTCCATTTTATAAAATATCATGTGGTGCGACCATCAAGAAACTACCATTTTGGGACATTTATTTTGAAAAACATCAAGGATGGGATGTTGCATCAACCAGACACAAGTGAGGACCCCCTGGAAACAACTGTAAGGTAAAACAGTCTCTCTCATATAGTAAGAAAAAGCTGTTTTTTAAAGGCTGTAATGTCGTAGTCACTTTTGGTCATCATGTGGGGCGACCACCCCAAAACTGTGAATTATAATTTTTTTCCCTCAAATCTATATTTTGATGATAAATTTGATAGTGCTTTGTCACTAGAAGAAGCTAGTTTGGTTTCTGAGGCTAACTGTTAGCCTGTTATACTTGAGTGAACTTGAAAACATCATATGGGGCGACCGAGTATCATGTGGGGCGACCACTGCTGAGTGTTTTAAATTATAGATATATGTGCTATATTTGTAGTTTTCATATTCTATACATCAATTATATACATATAGTTAATTGTTTAAGCATAATTATTTGTATATTTTATCTTTTTTTTTTTAATTCAGCCATTTTCCATTCCTTTTATAGGGATAAACATTTATTTTTTGTCGTAGTACAATCCTACAGGAGAAATGTAAAACAAAATAAATAAAATAAAAAACTACACAATGACATTCTATTTATGTGACTACATTTACATTTAAAACAAGTTTTAACCTATTTTACCTATTTCCTAGATGGCACAATTAACAAGCATAGAGAAGACTGCTCGTCATAGACAGAAACTCTGACCCTGCAGCAAGAGCAGAGTATCTTGCAAGGAAAAGAGAGAGGTAAAGAAAAAAGAGCTTCTGTAGCAGTGAGCTAGAGTCACTAGAGCTACAGAAAGTAGGAGACCAGGGTAGATTCAAATTAACAGTTTAGACTGTATGCTACAATGAGCTATTAAACATTGGTCACCGAAACAGCTGTTCTCTAAAGAGAGTAGGTTCAGGATAAGGAGGAAAGAGCACAGGTGTAGAATGTTTATCTTGTTGTTGATGAACAACTCTGTACACTATTGTTTCAGCTACCAAAAAGAAAACAAGATTCCATATGTGAAGTCAGATGAGTTATCAGGTAGAGGAGGTAGAGCTTTTTCACATTTGGCTCCCAAACTCTGGAACAGCCTTCCTGATAACGTTCGGGGTTCAGACACAC
>JAUCNO010000710.1:9456388-9494165 GCA_032353835.1 Enteromius viviparus | reverse complement strand
ATGCAGCCTTGATGAGCAGAAGAAACATCTTTAAAAACCATTAAATATCTTACTGTTCTAAAACTTTTGAATGGTAGAGTGTATAGATATAGATATGTATATATATATATATGTATATATAAATGTATGTGTGTGTGCATAAAAACACATTTTATGTACAATAATAACCAAATAAATACAATAATCAAAATTATTCAGGCACCAAATATAATTAGATTTTTTTCGTGGGTGCAGAACATTATAGTTAGTTTATGTAAGTGAGGATACCAAAATAAAGTAAACTGAACCCCAAAATTCTTTATACATTGGACTACCAATAAAGTTACTAAAGATTTATTCATACGCTTTGACTTGTCCATGTGTTGCTCAAATGTTTTTGCTTTAATTTCTAGCACAACCTTTTTATACCCCAAATAGAACAAAATTAAGCTTTGCTTAGTAACTGGTTGACCTACATTTATATCATCTAATTGTGTACTTAAATATAACATCTGACAGCTATTAAATTAAATGTCTTAATGTCTAAATAACATGTCTTTCTATCAAAGTTGTCTGACATTATCAAGGTAAATTTGTTCTGACACAGTTTAACTCTGAGTTCTGAATGTGTCTGGATAAATGTTCAGATTTTCTACTTATACACTAATACATTTAGTAAATTTTTGAGCTCTATAGGTTTGTAAGATTATGTGTTATAAGTGAAAATGTAACAATTGTTTTTATTAACCTAGATTAAAACATTCTTATCAACCTCTATTCCTCCTCCAGTCACTCAGCTCTTCTGTTCTCGTCCCAGTCCCACTTTTACAGGACCCTACACATCGCGACATCATTTCTAGAATCGTTTTACCACCTCCATCATTGTCCTTCCCTCGCCGAGTCATTTTTAATAGCAGCTTCCTCTCTCTGCATCATCCTTCTCTGCTTCTTGTCTTCCTTCGGTCCGCGCGAGCTCAACTCTGTCACAATTCCAGCGTCCCTGTCCCTGAGCGCCATGCAGCACTCTCTTTTTCCCTTCCCAATGCACGTGATCTCTTTATAGGACAGTGATCTGCGTAATAGGGTCAAGGACGTACAGTATAATTTCAGGTAAAAGTTCACTGAACGAATCCGCCCGAGCACGGCTGCGCAGTTTCACGCTGAAAACGTGCCAGCAAGTTTGCTGGCGTTGATACACGTTTGGGAACACACGCACCAATACATACTGTACCGTACAGACACACATACGCCTTCTGCCACTATCCACACTTCCTTACCCCCTCTCTTCCTGCTGATTCTCCCTCTCTTTTGCTCACTCACGCTCTTTTTCCCCTCCTCTCTCTCTCCTCTCACTCTTCATCACACACATACTCTGAATGAACAGCGGTGTGGTGTAGTCTACCATGCTGGAGGACAGAAAGAGTGTGAGAGTTGTGGAAAGAGGAGGAATAAGGCAGTAGATTGTGGATCCAGCAATGCCATAGAGAGCGAAGGAGGCAGAGGGAGACGGAGGGGGAGGGCAGCGAGGACCAACATCGACATCCAACGAAAGAGGCTTTGACAGAGATGATGTGAGTTCTTGCTTTCTCTCCCCTTTAGCTCTCTCTTTCTCTCTTCTCCATGTCTTAGGCTTCTCAGTGCTCTCATCCCTGACTGTGTTTCTTCTGAGAGATGGAGATGTGCTGCTGCGTTTCCCTCTTTTCGGTTCCCTAGCTTGCTCTCCTCCTTCATTCATAGGTTCCGCTTTGTTTACAGACATTGTTAAAGGAGAGGGAGGTGACAGGGGTAGGGGGAGGGGTCTCTATCTACCTTCTTGTGCATGCGTTGTATGGTGGGTGCATTGGTGTGCTTGTTTTTAAAGGGTTAAATCACCCTAAAGTAATAATACTGTCGACGTTTCGTTCTAGAACACTATGAGAAGTTACTATTAAAGTGACCAAGCTGCTTGCATCTTTACACATTAAGGTATTGGGGACTCTATTTTGTAAAATGCAATTTTTACCCAATTAAGTTACTCTTGTTGGTATGAGTTAATGCATTTTGTTTGATGCATGGATATAAAATAAAATAAAAATATTTATTGTTAATCTAAAACCAGTTCATTTAGATCAGTTAATTTTTGTGCCAGTGTAGGGCAGTGGTTCTCAAATAGCATCAGCAAATCTCTAAGGGGGCCTCAAGATGACTTAAAATAAACTAAATTAGGACAAAACAAGCATTAAAATCAATTAAACAACTAATAATTAAATACATGCTATTTTCACTTGTTCCCATAATTGTTTGTTTCTTTTGAAGAACAAGGGTTCCAATAAATAATTTAAATTAAATATTATAAGTCCATGGCCATTTTTATAATGAATATACTATTGTGTAGCTGTGAAAAGCATACTTTGGTTAAGATGCATTTAACTCCAATTAATTTACTGAAGGAGGGTAGGCTCTTTTGTAGAATATGGTGGGCTTAAATTAGTACAACATTTATTTCAATTACAAGAAATCATATCAAATAAATTAGCCTTTAAAATTATGCACATTAAGTAATGCCATATGATAATATTTGTATGAAACAGTCATGATTTAAAGTCGCGATTAACTGAAAATCTTGCTTAGTTGTGGTCACTTTTATTGTATGGGAAAGTACAGCTTATGCCTAGTTCACACTGCATATTTTTGGCCAGATTTTTCACTCATCATTTTGAAAATCAAATGCCTGAAAAATGCGAGTGACAATCACGCAGTGAGAATTCCGGGTTTTTGCGAAATCGCACATTTTACGAGTTACCAGTTCGTATGAATTTGTACGCATGATCTACAGCTTACCCGTAACCCCTTCACTGGGGTTGAGACAAATCAGAAAACATTGTACTAGGTCGTACAAATTAGCACGAATGTGTTGGAATAATCAAAGACGCGATGTGAGAGAATTGCTCTCTGTAACGTGGTTTCACTTTCAAGTAGACTACTTAGGTTTGTGTATATAAAGTGTATATATTGTGTATATCCAGCAGAAATGTGTTGTTAACAACAAGTCATCTTTGTTAATTATTGTGTGTTCTAGGAGGAATCATAGATCATAATATCAGTGTGATCTTGCGTTATTTCCTCATCACTTCTCGTGTGCGTTTGGCTGTAGTTTGCGGAGCTGACAGAGTTGTCGGCGATTCTTCCCATTGTATGTGAATAGAAAATGCAGTGTTTGAACACAGCAGGGACTGAATGCTACTCCAGATAGTCATGCAGTGTGAAAACAATGGTGATCCAATGACTTTAAAAAGCATGCAGTGTGAACTCAGCATTAGACATGAGACAAAAACTGACATGATATAGCAAATAAATGATGACAAAATGATAATTTTGGGTGAACTATCCCTTTAAGCAGCATGACTTTAGGGGTTTATAGCCTCTACTCAAGGTCATTGAAGAAATAAGGGACGGACTCGGCATAGAGCTATGATAATAAGAGAAGACAGGGGAAAAAAGTAAAGGGCAGAGAGGGACAGAGTGTGATAGGTGTGGGAGGACAAGTAGAGGGAGAGGAAGGAACAAAGGTCAGTTGGACAGAAGGCAAAAGAGGAAGCAGATGGGTGTGGAAGTGTATACATCTGCCACGGTGCAGAGACAGGAACAGAGCAACAGGTTCAGAGAAGGACGAAAAATACACCACAGAAAAGAGCAATACCCACACTTTTAAAGCCAGTTAGAAGTGAGTGAGATTGTTCATGTCTCTTCTCTGTCCCGAGACCAAACAGATCCGCTTGACACTGTCCAGAAACTAGTGAGATTTCTTCATCTCTTTTGCCTCTTATTGCTTGTGTGACAGTGATTACTCAACCATGCACCAGTGGCACACATAACATGCGTGGCTAATGTCACTGACCCATGCTCTGCTTATTAGTCTGATTAACATGCAGGGACTCTTGGACCATTACAAACATTGAGCTAATTAACACGCCAATTACTTTTTGACAGTTCATTTAATTTTATGTAATTATGTACATTATTTCCTTCAATTATTATTACTAAATTAGTCATACTTTGCAGAAAAAAAGCTTATTGTGTTATTTATGCATTGAAAACATCTTCATTAGAAAATTTTGTTTCAATGTAAAATATATTGTTTTACAGTAGCTCTTGTTATTTATGCTTTTAAAATACATTTTGGAAGATAACTTTAGTCAGATTAGTAGGACGTTTATTGCAGTAGTTTAGTTTTAAAGACCCCACAAGTTTTATGGCCATTGCTTTCTTTAAACAAACAAACCAAAAAAATGTCCTAAACCATTTTTTTTTTCTGGGAATATGGTCTTCGTCTTTTTTGATCTGAATAGAAAATGTTTTATCTAAGTATAATCCAGCATAATTACAATGTGTTTGCAAAGGTATTATTTAGGAACTGGTTTCAAAGCAAGAGACAAGGTAATTACTAGGACAAAGAAAGGCGTGATATTTTTGACAAGTATTTTGCTTTTACAGAAAAATACTGTAAACTAAAAACGAACACGTGTATGCTGCAGCAATATAACACTACTATTACAAAGTTTGTAGTCATTAGAATTAAAAAAAAATAATTAATTAATAAACAAAAGTATTGCTGTTTTTGATAATGATAATGATATTAGAATGATGTCAGAAGAGTTCTTTTTACAAACAATTCAGTAGTTTGGGGTTGGTAAGATTTGATTTATTAAAAATTAAAATAAAATAAAACTTTACCAACCCCAAACTACTGAATGGTAGTGAACTTGCATTTTGGATGGTTTAGATCAGTTGTTTTCATGCTGAAATGTGTTGAGTGTTTGGTCGTAACAGCAGGGGAGATGCACATGTTAGATGCAGATAACCATTTAATTGAGTAAAGTAAGCACATGTCTCTATTCAGTCTCAGAGGTTTTGTTGCAAATTAATTTTAATGTGGCTGATACTAAAACAATATTCCTAGTGTTTGGGCAAACTTATACTTCTGTTGTGTTGACTATTGTTTTTGTATATACAAAAAAATATATATATCACAATCCCTCAAACTGCTGTATCATGTGTCAGTCAGTGCACGATGTATCCGGAGACTGTGAATCAGGTGTGACCACAGGCAACAGCTTTGATAGAAGTAAAAAAAGAGCACTTGTTCATTCAGTAGCTGGTGATATTGATGATGTAATAGGCGGATGGTGGTTCAAAGCTGTAGTGCTCTACGGCTACCCGACAAGAGCACTAGAGAGTGCTCTATCTCTCCTTCTCTCTTTCGTTCTTTCCCTGTCTCTCTCTACCTCTCAAAGGCTGCTGCCAGTTTTATGAATGGGAAAACAGTGACTAGTGGAGGCAGTGATAGAAACATCGCTCTGTTCAACTCACATGGCTGCTGAAGAAGAGCGGAAGAGGCAGATGTGTACATGAGAGGGAGGAGTGAAACAGAGACAGATGAGTGTGTGACAGTGGTCTTGCCCTAGTGAAACTGGTGCTTGGCATTTCAATTGCACCTTCCCAATGGTTTGATCTCCTGCACCGCAGCAGGTGCGCGTATGCACCCATCCTCCTTTTCTTTTTTCTGCTCTACCTAAACATGCACTAGATGAACGCTTGCGGTGCACCTTGCCGTTCTTCAGGCGTCTCATGCCATGAGCGCTGTTGCATTTTTGAGCCGCAGTGATGTGTTGAAACAGTTCAAATACTGTACCGACGTGTCTCGAGGCACCTGCGATTTGTTCCTAGCTTCATTAAAACCTTCTGTGTAAACGGCCTCTTAGCGTTCTTTACATTCAATGCATGCATTAGCTAATCAGCAAACAAACTCTGTCACCTCAAGCCCCTCTCTCTCTCCTTCTCTCCCTTCATCAAATTACATCATTTCTCTCCTCTTTCATGCTGAACCATGTCTTCCAACCACACATTCTCTCTCTCTTTCTCTCTGTCCCTCTATCTCACCCTCCCTCCCTCCCTCTTTTCTCCTTGCCTCGCTCGCTCTCCCTCCTCCTCTGTCGCAGTCACAGTGAACCATCGCTCTCTCTCTCTTGCTCTCTCTCTCTCCGTCTTAAGTATGAAAGGGTTGGGAGAGCTAGGCCCTCGTTCTCACTCTCTCCGTCTCTCTCTCCTCCTCTCCTCCCCTCGCACGGCTCTCGCTTGCTGTTCTCTGGCTGTAAGAGGAGCAGCAGTAGGAGGAGGAGGTGGAGGAGGAGGAGGAGGGGGGGGAAATGGCAATGGGAGGATGCGGAGAGGAGGATCTCTCTCTCTCCCTCTCCCTCTCGTCGTCCTGGCCGTCGCTAGGCCCTATGAATCGCAGCGTCTGGTTCATTTACAGGTACTGGCTGTTTTCATGTTTTTCTCACGGTCGGTAGGTAGGGAGGGAGGGAGGTGGGCTAGAGAGAGTGCCGCATGTGTGCAGGGAACGAGCCGGAGTGATGGAGTGGATCGACAGGCAGGGATGTGTTGCAATGCACGCGTTTGTGTGTGTGCGCGTTCGGACGTGTGCGTGTGTCTGTGTGCGCTCGCTCGTGCATTAGCCAGCGTAGCGTGTCTCCACCGCTGCATGCATGCGTGTGTGTGTCTCTCTGTGTGTCTCTCTCTTAACGGCCGCAGAATACAATGTCTGCCTCCAGCCAGATACACTGCTGCTCTGATGGACAGAATGCTAAACCGGTGTGTGTCTCTGCGCGTGCAAGCGTGTGTGTGTGTGTGGGACGGAGAGAGAATGAGCTGCTTATTTAGAGGAGTTCTGTTCACTGGAAGGGATTGATGCTGTTGGGTTCCTCTGTCGGGTGTGTGTTTGTGTGTGTGATCATGCACACCGTATGTGTGATTTGCATGCGTACATTCAAGAAATGAAGAATGATCACTCAGGAGGGGACGTTTGTGCTGGTTTCTCGTAACCCCTGCTGTGTTTATTGCTGATCTCGTACAGTGTCCGCTTGGTGGATTTTGTGCACTGATGTTATCATGTGTTGGCCCTTATTAGACCTGAAACTCGCATTAAGTTGGAAAAATACAACTGTTGTCCCTGCAATGTGGTTGGGTGTTGGATTGTCACTATGAAGACCTTGTAACGTCTCAATAGTTGTACGTTGAGATTGCGTAATGTTCACCATATGTACTGTAGTTACGGATGCAGCTACTGTATAAACGGTCTCTGTCACTCCTGGGACGAACCTAATGCCCAAAATATCAGAGAGAGAGAGAGAATGAAGAGAAGTTTGGGGCACAGAGGTTCAGCGGGGTGTGAGATGTCTGTAACTTTAAAAGGAGAGTGCCAACTTGAAGCGAGACCATCACTTTCTGCACATCAATTCATTCCTGGCTTGTTTTCGATCTGGGCAGGGATGAGTGGGTGATATGGAGAATGGCCACTGTTGGCATCCCTCTGTGCAGGCGCGATGGAAGATATGTGAGGAGGAGTGCGGACGGACTGTTGGAGAGAAGAGAGGACTGAGATAGAAAGCAGGGTAGGAGGTGACACACAGAGGAGTTGCTGAAAGAGTTTGACGGGGAGATATGAGCGACCCCCTGGCCTCGGGTTCGTGGTCTTTAAGAGGATCACTGAAAGCTTTTACATTTGGCTTTTAGATGGAGGCTGGAGTTCGGAAGCATTCAAGGAAAGAGAGAGAGAAATGAACAGATGGAGTGGGTTGAGGGCTGAGCCTGTGTACAGTGTGACTATCAGCATGTGGGTACAGTATGGTACAGTTGAAACAATATCTCACCAGCACCTGACTGGCACTGGACACACACACACACACACACACACACACACAGAAGCTCTCACACAGACTTAGAGTGCAAACAAACTTGCAACACAGGCAATCAGGAGAAGGTTTGTTGTGTCTGTCAGTGTAGTGGCCAGAGCATGGAGGTGCTAGAGAATGTTCTGATGCCCGCAGCATCCTCCAGCATGACCGATTTGGCAGTGGGACAGGAATGGTGTGGGGTGGCATTTCTTTGGAGGGCCGCACAGCCCTCCATGTACTCGCCAGAGGTAGCCTGACTGCCATTAGGTACCAAGATAAGATCCTCAGAACCCTTGTGAGACCATATGGTGGTGCGGTTGGCCTTGAGTTCCTCCTAATACAAGACCATGCTAGACCTCATGTGGCTGGAGTGTGTCACTAGTTCCTGCAAGACGAAGGCATTGATGATATGGACTGGCCCGCCTGTTCCCCAGACCTGAATCCAATTTAGCACATCTGGGACATCATGTCTCGCTCCATCCACCAACACCATGTTGCACCATAGACTGTCCAGGATTTGGTGGATGCTTTAGTCCAGGTCTGGAAGGAGATCCCTGATGCCCAGGCGTTGTAGGGAGGTCATACAGGCACGTGAAGGCCAAACACACTAGTGAGTCTGATTTTGACTTGTTTTGAGGACATTACATCAAAGTTGGATCAGCCTTTAGTGTGTTTTTCCACTCCGATTTTGAGTGTGTGTATATATACATATATATATATATATATATTTCTCTGTGTGTGTATACTGTAAACATTCGTACATACAGTACATGTGTGCATCTCTCTATATATGTATCTATATCTACAGTATAATGACATTCATAATTTGCAATATAACTGAATTTTACTTGCAGTCTACCTGTATGTATTACACATGTATTTGCCAAACACTTTGAGGAAACTTTCTCCTTCCTTTATACCAGGACTGTCAGTGCACAGTCTAGGGCTAGTGTCCTTTTTACTACAAAATTTTTTAACCTGCCATGTTGCAATATTAACAGTTTCCATCCTTTACTGTGTAAGTAATACCAACATTTCTCACGAAACTTTATTTAACATAGTTATTTTAGTTTTGCTCTGTGGATTAATTTGCTCTTTCCCGTAGGAAATAAATGTATTTAAATAAATGTAATTACTTGCACTGTGAGTGTAAAACCTGCAATATTAGTAATTTAAAAGTGCCATACCTAAAATCCTTCACCACCGGCTTTTCAACCCGGGCCAGCCGAGGGCATTCAAGAAGAGTGATATAGTTCAATACATTCACACATACAGTGCACTTACTAATATATATCCATGTGCAGACTCGGTTGTGAGTCTGGGTGTACTTGCCAGGTTGTTTCCCACTTGCACAACTGCAACCGAACAAGCCCACAAACTGTGGTAGTGCATTAACAACATGAGCGCAAAACTGGCCTGAATCTCTTTTACACTGACCTTATAGCCAAGCGCTTCTTTAATGCCACTATCACATTAAGATTCCCCAAAACACTTCATCTTGGATGAAAGGAGACACGTGGCTCTGGGCTGTACATGCACACCTGCAGCATTTGGGTTTGCAGTTATATAGCATGAAGGCAGTGTTTCTGATGGCGTTTATCAGAGCTGCTGCACATGATTCATGAAATCACTGGCCGTATGACTCATGGACTGGCAGAGACACTGTTGGACAAACAACCACACTGACTCACTAACAAAGTAACTGACTCATCTAACTCACTGAAACCTATACCATCAAAGTATCAGCATAACTGACTACTGACTTCACACATTCATAAATATATCAGAGCAGAGTCTGAATGACAGTGAGTGATATAATGACTGAAGGAACTGTGAATCATTTCAACTGCTCGTGAATCATTCTGGAGCTCCGTATACGCTCATTAAGAGGCATAAACATGTGGGCTGTGTCCTAAATGAAATACTGTACTATACACAGTGCACTTATGCTATGTACTTAAGTGTCTAGTCTGTGGTATAAATCATACAATTTTGATCTGATGAAGGACTCTATATAATGAAAACTGCAACTTGACCATTATTATTGTTATTTTACTTTAACTTTGCTATTATGACTGACACATTTTTGAGGTAGACTGTTCATCATGTGAAAAGATGTACAAATATAATGTAAAAAACATATGATATATACAGTAGTCAATATTTGAAGTGGATCTTTTTATCAAAGTTGTCCTAAAACTTCGAAAAACCAAAATGTTTTCTTGTCTTAGGACAACTTTGATCAACTTTTTTTGATCCATTTTCAATGTTGACTATTGTATATCGAAAAAAAAAATCATAACATAGAAATAAAACAATGTCAAAATTACAAAAATGAATGGGAAAAGTCACGTGAGAAGAGGCAGTGCCTCCATCACAGTGTGATTGATATGACTATATGATTTGTTATGTTAGGCTCTAACTTTTTTGTTTATGCAATAAATCCTGCTTCCCATGTTTGCAAATCAGTCTGAATGATCAATATAATGGGAAGGCTAATAAAGAAGTTAAGTAAACAACTCATGCTTTGACCACTTTGTTACTTGAAATAAGACTTGAAATGAAAACATGATCTGTGACTTTTTTATGGAGTAATCGGCTTGGTAATTTAAAAACTCTCTCTGTGATCGATGTTTAACGAGCTTTGAAGACTAATAATCTGAAAATTTTGAAATAGTTAAAAGTTTAACATAAGCACACAAGTAAAATGCACTGTTTAAATTGTTACTGCCCTGAGTTATTCTTTTGGAATAAATAAAAAATGCTTAAAAACAGTTACTTGACGAGATCCATACTTGGCTTTAATAAAAATATAAATGTTTTTTACTGATGTTATTCTTTATGTATGTGCAGATCTCACAGTTCTGTGCCAAATGTTCTCAGTCTCGCATCTGCAAATCCTTGAAAGATGCATTGAGATCGCATTGCCTCACCTTTTACTATTCCGAGCAAACAGTCCTTTGCCTAAATATAGACGTGATCTCAGACATAACAACCAGACTTTTGCCATTTTTTCATATGCTAGCTGTGGCCAGTTATGTGCTTGGCCCAACATGGTTTGATTTGGAAAACATTATGCTTGGGTGTTTTGTTGAGATCCCTTCGAGGTGAACATTGGAATGCTGAATGACTAATTCTGTTCAATATGGCTGCCAAGAGTGTGTACTGTATCACTCACTGTGCATGTCTACAGTACATATTAGTCTGGCTAGTTCCTATATCCAGTTCTGGCCGTTGCTCAGGCAACCGCCAACATCTCACTTACAGTGGCCATTGCACATACAAACATCACATAGAAGATCTGCAGTCTCTTTTCTAACTACAGATCAACACGATTGTGTTATTGAAGTGGATGAACTTGTCTTCTTCCGCTGTGTGACATTTGAGCTACAGTCAAGATTGGCACAATGTTGTGAAGGTTTGTTCGATGGATGAACTTCAAATCAAGCCTCTGTAACTGGTTTCCCGCCAAATTGTGCTTGTAACACTGTTTACAGCAGGAGAGTGGCTGTTGTGTTTTTCATCAACTCAGTCCATCCGCCTAGTCCCTCTCCTCTGGTCCCAGGCAGTGAAAGGATACAGTTGGTTTAGTCTCCTGAAGACAGAGCTGAAGGATGGGGATATTGTGTTCTGAACTGCAGTACACTTGTTGACACAAGAGCATGGGTGCCAGAGTATTGTAAACAGAGCTGTGGTGTCAGTCAGATGGGCTCTGCGGTGAATAAAAACCACTAGCGGGACAGCTTTCGGTTTTCAGCTGGAAGTGTACTACAACCAATGGTTTACTTGCAAATGTATTAAACTTACCATACCATTTTGTTTAGTCAGATAGATATTTACATGTTTTTAATGGGGTCTCTTATGCTAACCTTAAAAAATCTTACTGAGAGGACAGCCTAAAATGTATTTCTGCATGTTATTATGTCATATGTGACATCTATGCCTGCACACTTCACCTTTAAAGAATCAGTGCAGGCTGTTCTGTAATATATGTGTTCATACACTTTCCTCTGACCTCTGACCCTCCCCCGCCACCTCCTTCACTCACTAGCTCGTTCAGGATTTAAGTGTTTTTCTGATGCAGTGGAGATATTTACCATGTCCTCTTTTATCTGCCTCTTTTTCTACCCCAAAATCTTTCTTTCTTCCTCCCTTTCTTTCTTTCATTAAGTGACTACATAATCAAGGAGAAGACAGTCCTCCTGCAGAAAAAAGACAATGAAGGTTTTGGTTTTGTGCTGAGAGGAGCCAAGGGTAAGTGCAGGGTGCAATATAAATGTTTTATACATTTATTTATGTTTCAGCATTTCATTAGCCACAAAGTTAGATAGATTCCAGATTTGTCATTATGCTATAAATAGACACTCATTTGCAGGATCACTGAACATGTTTTTTTTGTTGTTTGCCAAATATGTTTTATTGAAAGAAGAATTTACATTTTATCACAATCAAAATTAGAAATGAAAAAGAGGAAAAAAACACATAAAAAAAATTCTTACTAGTTTGCATTATTGTAAAGTAAGCATTTTATTCATACTAAAACATTATGCATTATTTCGTATAGTTTCCATCAAGGTAACAGAGAAATAGTGCTATATTTTGCCAAACTGCTCAGATTTGCCCTTTAGACAATTTGTTCCAAAAACCAGAAATCATCTCTCCAAGCCATAACTTATAAGACACTCCTTTTTCTTCCAGAACAACAGTAGTAACTTCTTGGCTGTAATTAAACTATATGAAAGCAGTTTGTGTTGTGCTCCTGATAATGAATGCATACTGTATGTTTAGAAAGTCCCAGAATGAAAAGTGCCAGATCCAGCTGCATTTGCATCCTAAAAATCTCTGTTTTTGTTTAAAACCTGTATAATGTAATTCAATTCGATGGATAGGGGTGGAAAAAAACTGTTGTGTGACTTTACCCAAAAAAGACTGTGCCCCAAAAACTACTGGCAAAAATCTTTTAATAAATCGCCCCCCTTGAAAGTCATTGAATAATTCACACACTACATATTCACTCTTGCTCTTTATCTCTTACGCACACATTTATACTGATGCGTTCCAGAACTGGAATGAGAACATCTCACACCATTTCTTATCTTTTCATTTTCTAGTGTTCTCTCATAATTGTCCATGTATTGTCAAGCTCAGAAGAACATTCCGGACAGGCACGCTACACTGATTATATAAATGTCCTCTTTTTGTAGCTCAGACCCCTATAGAAGAGTTCACTCCCACCCCAGCCTTTCCAGCACTGCAGTACCTTGAGTCTGTCGACGAGGGAGGCGTGGCTTGGAGAGCTGGCCTGCGAATGGGAGACTTTCTTATCGAGGTGTCTGCAGAACTGCATTATGGAACATATATTCTGTTCTTCCCTCTTTATCATTACTTCAAGTCTTTCTAGAAGTGCCCTCATTGCTCAAAGCATCCCTGTATCTTTCTGTATGTTGTTTCTTTCTCTTTTACAGGTAAATGGTCAGAATGTGGTTAAGGTGGGACACAGGCAGGTGGTCAATATGATCAGGCAAGGTGGCAACAGCCTCATGGTCAAGGTTGTCATGGTTACCCGGAACCCAGATATGGAGGAAGGGGTCCGAAAGAAAAGTAAGAGATACAAATTCACACAACAGAGCCAACAGTGAAGCGTTACTTGATCATCATCATCAGAGACCGGTGACACTCTCTCTCTCTCTTTTTATACAGTCCCACAGCAGAGTAAAAGACTGAGCACGCCAGCCATCGCTCTGCGCTCCAAATCCATGACATCAGAACTGGAAGAGATGGGTAAGATGTGGGAATTGAGAGGACAGAGGGGGGGGGGAACTAGTGCAGTGTTTCCCATCCTTTTTTGACCCCTACAGCTCCTTCACTACTGCAGAAATCAAAAACCCTTTAATCAACACAAACCAGAAATGATTCATTTAAATTCATATGATGCTGGCTATGATTTACAGTGATCATTCTATCATGTGACATTTTTTATGTAGTACATACTCTACTGTTTAAAAGCTTGAGCTCATCTGGAATATAAAAAAAAAAATCATATGCTTGTTAAGGCTGCATTTATAAGCACAGTAAAAACATAAATATTGTACAGTATTATGACATTTTAAAATATCTGTTTCTGTTTTCAGTATATTTTAAACAAACAATAATTAATCAAAGGTGATTTTTTGGATACTCCAGTCTTCAGTATCACATGATTCTTTAGAAATCATTCTAATATACTGACTGCTGCTCAAGAAACATTTCTTCTAATTATCTTATTATTGTTGAAAACATTTTGCTGTCATACTGTACATCTAGTCGTGCATAAAGTTAAGAAATCAAGGATAGCTGTGTCATATTTTCAGGGCTCTTTAATAGAAAGTACAGCATTTATTTGAAATAGAATTCTTTGGTAAAAGTATTTGTCTTGACTGTCATGTTTGATCAATGCAATGCATGCTTTCTGAATGAAAGCTTAAAAAATGATTTAAAACAATTAATAATAGTATAGTTAGCATTTTAACATACAAAAAGTACAATCCAAATCTTGATAAAAAAAAGATCAATTATTTTAATCTATTCGCAGCCCTAATATTCTATGGAGTAATTTCTATAATATAGGTTAAGCAAAAAGCGAAATCTTTTAAGTACTTCCTGCTTATGTAACCCCTGGGGCCTGAATACCCTCAGCTGGGAATCACTGCACTAGAGGACAGAAGCAGAAGGTTTAGAGAGAGAGAGAGAGAGGACAGTGAGAGAAATTCAAGAGGGGATGAAAGAGCCAAATAGAATAGTTTGAACGGTCAGAAGGGGTTGGGATGGAAGAAGAGAGAGTCAAGAAATAGAAAGGATGGAGAGAAGTGTTTGAACTGGATGGTATAGAGATAGAGAAAGAGAGAGAGACAGCATTAAGAATGTTCTTTCACTGTTCTTTCAGAGGTTCCACACTGTCACTACCAGCACCCCCACTACAGGTAACCCCCAAAAAACTGCCCCCTCCCAACCCCCTATACCCCCCACCTTCCACCTTATCCCTCAATCCTACACCTGCAACCCCTGTTAGCTTTAACCCTAAACCTCAATCTAAACCACCTCCCTTGTAGTCACACACCTGTGGCTCTCAGAGAAACAGATTTCTGTTCGCTGCGTGTTACTGCAGTATTGTAGCTTTGCTAGACAGGCACAGTATGTGCTTGGCTCAACGTCTCACCATATATCACATCAAGAGAATCAGACCAGATCATTTCAGTGGCTCACCACCAAGACAAAAACACTGCTGATTGTCATCTGTATCCAAATCGATGTATACACCTTCCCCTATCCAACCTTTAAAACCCCTGTAGTCCACTGAGGCATGATTTTCCTTCTTCCTTCTCTTCAGCCCAGGTAGTATTCTCAAAGCTCACAGTCCCAAGTGGCACTGTGTCTACTGTAAATACTCAACGCTCTCTTCAGCCCAGTTCCCATAATTCAGTAGTCAGGGTTGGTGTGAGGCTAATGCAGTTCGGTAATAGTGAGTACTGATTACAGCACTTAATCAGATTGGCTGGCTTCTAAGCAGGTTCTGGAAATTGGGGTGGACAGATTTAAATCATAGTCATGTTTACAATGAACACTTCTAAGCAAGAGCTAAGCAAGAGCTAGATGTAAACAGTTTGCTAAATTCATGGGATTGAATTAAATGAAATGCACATACTAGCATGTGAAAAGGACATCCTTTATTCAGCACAGACGGACAATATATATATATCAGTTTTAATGTTGATCCCGTTAAAATAGGCTAATATATATTCACTACTGTTCAAAGTTTGGGGTTAGTAATATCAATGGGTTGAAAATGTGTTCAAAATTCATCAAATGGGATCATAATAATCCAAAACATTGTATTTCAAATAAATGCTATAATTTTCAAGTTTCTATAAAGTCAAGTTTTCAATTTATTTTTAAAATAAATGTTTACTGAGCAACAAAGCAGCTTATTAGAATGATTTGTTAATGTGAGGCTGCAAAAAAAAATCAAATTAATAAGTTTATTCTTGTTATTTAACGACTTTAATCTCGTGATTTAACGAGTTTATTCTGAACATTTTATTTAGACTGTTTCTCGTAATTTAACAAGTTTTTTATCGTAATTTGACGACTTTAATCTCAAAATTATGTAAAAAAAAAAAGTATTGCTTGGCCATAATCCTCCTTCGTAAAATATTTATATATGACAATATATTGTAAAAAAGAAAACAGTTATTGTAAACAATTTTTTTCTACATATCTTAAAAAAATAATGCACACCCGAGGTGTAACGACCACTCCGCTTCACGTCGTGACCGCATCACCACCTCGGGTGTACATTATTTTTCTAATAATTTAACGGCCCGTCGTCACTTATTCCTTACTTATTGTTTCAACAACATATACACATATAAAAGGCAAACTATGGCTTTTTTTACAGTAAAAAGTGGTCCCTTCCTCTCATAAGTGGGTGTCTTTCATTCAGAACAACCTTCTGTGTAGAACAGACTTAATGCTAAAACTCAAGAGACTAGTTTAGGGCACAAGAGTAATGCATCGATGCTGTTTAAGTCAATACTCATATAAGTCAATACGTTATAATTACTGCATCAGAGTGCTGTTAATGTGTTACTGTTGTATCTTCTCAGTTTTCTGAAGATGTCTCAGGTGTTTAATGTATGCAGGTATTATGTTATTTCATACCATATGTCTATTCAAATGCAGCAATTTAATTTAAGTGAAGAGCTTTCACCTTTTCAGATGTATACACCTTTCCACCTGGTGCAGTGTCCGACTTCACAGGCTGCCATGCTCTAAAGATAGCCAAGATTGCTCTAGCATGAATGTCTTTCTGCACTGGTACCTTAAAACACAGGCAGCAGCACCTGAATTTAAAAAGAAAGACAGAAACAACCCAAAAAAGGGGCAGATGATTAGTTTTAACAGGCTAGCAGATTAACAGATTATGAATACAGAAACACACATACAAAATCCCTACACACTCACTTGTGGCTTTTATGAACCTTTCCTGCACACTTTTGTCGCACAGGTTGTGTTTTTAGTTGATTGTTTAAAACCCTAACTAACCTGTCTTATAACCTCCCTAATCTTTCTGTCTGTCCTGGCATTCCATACACAGTGGACAGAGGTAAGAAACACTCCAGTTTCACTTTAAGTGTTTTTCTAAAGTTGTGTGTTTAGGTTTGGTACTGCATTTTGTGTGCATCCTGGAAAAGAGTGCTTTTTCTATTTGT
Organism: Enteromius viviparus; assembly: GCA_032353835.1. Lineage (NCBI taxonomy): Eukaryota > Metazoa > Chordata > Actinopteri > Cypriniformes > Cyprinidae > Enteromius > Enteromius viviparus. The sequence continues at coordinate 9,477,226 of JAUCNO010000710.1, read as the reverse complement.
TTGTGCCTGATGTAAATAAAAGCTGTTTAACCTGTGGCTACTTGTTAGTTGATGTGGATGTGATTACAGCATTAACAGCTCATACAGTATTACTACAGGCTGATGGTGTTCCACTTTAGATTGACTCTCTGTTTGCTTGATTACAGCCTCGGCCCCATGGAAAAAAAAATCAGGTAAAGCTCTTTGTCAGCTCTGTCTTGTATGAAACACTTGAACTAATGGGTCTGAAAATATTTCTTATGGGATGAAACCTGTCTATCTGTTACAGAGTTCGAGTCTTCACAAGCTACAGAGAAGAAGAGGACAGTTTATCAAATGGCTTTGAGTAAGAGAGTTGTTGGTTTATACAGACGAACTGTCATAAAGTTAAAAAAAAAATCCAACACACAATTCACCCAAAAATGAATATTCTATCATCAATTATTCAGATACGCAATTAAAAATTGTATGAATGAGCACCAAAGAGCTATTTAGCGGAATGCAAAGTAAATGGAGACAAAAAAATGAAACATAAAATAGTCCTAGTCCAGGCATGATCACAGCTTACTTTATTTGTATGGAAAAAGAGCAGCTTGGCTATTCTGTATATACAAATGTTTTATGGAGGAAAAAGAAAACATGGTTGAGACTGATGTTGGAATTGGGTAGACATCTCCTTTAAATCAGTTCATGCTAAAAATAGAACTAATTTGTTAATTAATTCTCTCTCTTTTATTCTATGGCAGATAAACTGGATGAAATTTTAGCAGCAGCACAGCAGACCATCAGTACCAATGAGGCCCCAGGGCCCCGGGTTCAGGGGGTAAAAAGAGAACGGGGCAGAGGCTTTTATAATGAGGTGTGTTTATGTGTGAGACAATTGGAGCAATTAAATTAAAGATAGCTAAGGTCATGATGATTATGTGATGTATTTTATTAGATAATGCTCAAGATTTTCTGAGCAAAATTTTTTGCAGAACATGTTTAGTAATATTGCATTCTTGTAAAAATTGGTTCATACTGTTATTGCTCTCCATGTATTTTGACAGCCAAATTTCGACCAATCGGGAATGGGGATGACATCATCTGGGGCAGGGCTAGGCTTTGACCGTGGTCAATTTGTGTCTGGCCACGGCCCCCCGCACGGTATGCTGCGACAGAAGTCCATCGGTGAGGCTGTCTGTTAGTCCATCTGTCTGTCTGCCCATTTGTCTGTCTAACCATAGTGCTGTCTACGGTACGTGCGTTTAGAGCACTCAAAAGAATGCAGCTGTGGGTTTGCTTTAATGCTTATTGTCTGTAATGCTTTAATGCTCTAGAATAGAGACCATAAGAATCTTGTCAGAGGTTACTGGAGTGGCGAATTAGGTGAATGAGATTTATTTAACCTGGGGTTAAGCATCAGTGTTCTTTTTTGGTTGAATTATAAAATTTACAGTCCATTTATAACCCCCAAGATTATAAGCACAGTATTTGCATGATAAGAAATGCTTTCCGTGTCATGACTTAAATATGTAATGCTGTCAGTGTCAATATGTGATTAAATGTTCAATATGAACATGTTTACTTTCTGGGATTGCACAGTTGCTAACTTTATTTACATTATTAAAAAACAAATAAGAGCATTTGCTTATTTTGCGTGTCATTAGATAAAGCTATTGTGTATGTGTAATTTCTTGTGTACTCAGGTAGACTTTATGTTTGTATTTCATTTGACATTTTACAACCTGTAACTAAAACTGGTCTGCACTGACACAATAGAGCATTTAAGAAGTAGAGAGGTGAATGGCTTGTACAAGTTAGTTCTGGGAGATTGCCCAGTTATGGTAATAACAAGCAAGCTGACTGACAGGCAGACAGACAGACAGACAGACATACTACAAGATGGTCTCATTTCTGTATCTCCCTTTTTTGCCCTCCTTTCATTTTTAGGAAGTAAAGACATCTTTTACTTTTTCTCTCTTTTCTCCCTTCAAGCTGTTTTACATTTAGTTTCTCTCTCAAATATTTTTATTTTGTCTTTGTTGTTTTGTAACACTTCTTTCTATTCATCCTCCCTATTTGTTTCCTTGAAAATGTATTTCATTTCTCTCTTTCTGGTTTTCTTTTTCTGCAGGGGTTCCAGAGGAGGAGAAGCAGTTCCTTCATCCTCCAGCCATGAAGTTTGCCCGCAGTCTGTCAGTACCTGGCCCAGATGACATCCCTCCTCCCCCTACTACAGCTCCCCCTGAGCCTCCTTTCTCCTCAGCTCCCCCTCTTGGCTTAAGGGGCAAGACATCACAGCAGCCGTCTGTTTCTGTGTCCCAATCCACTTCCTCTTCTGCACATTATCAGCTCTACTCACAGTCAGTACATGTCACACATGGACCCAGAGACAGGTCCCCTGGACCACCTGCTGGGTCTGGAACCGGGGAAATCTCTTACTCCCATGCTCAAGCCCACCCCTCTGTGCCAAGCAGGACTGCCTCCAGAAAGGTGATTGGATACACAGGGGACCTTGCAGGGGCTGGAGGAGCACCAGGATCCAAGGCAGCAGCATTGAGAAGGGGCTATAGCAATGCAGTTCCACCCACTAGTGTCGCTACTGTAATTCCACAACAGCAGCAGAGTACTCAGAGCCAACCTTCTAGGATGGACCGCAGTGCAGTAGGGGCAGGAGCAGGGGCAGGTGGCGTACCAAAAGGTGGTGCCCGGAGAGGGAAGGGGCCCTTGGTGAAGCAGTCAAAGGTAGAGGATCTGCGTCAGGGCCAGGGCACACTGGAAGGAAAGGGTTCAGTGGAGAAGAGCTCTATTCCTATCCCGACCATCATCGTAAAAGCTCCCTCTACCAGCAGCAGTGGTCGCAGTAGCCAAGGCAGCAGCATGGAGGCTGAACCACCTCCTCCAGGAGAGAGTGACAGTTCTAAATCCCAACCTGTTGTACCCCCACCTGCACCCACCGTTCCACCGCCTGCCCCTCCATCTATACCTGCTCCCCCACCTCCATCACTTCGTACTCAAGAGAATTTGGACTTCACCAGCCAGTTTGGCGCTGCCATAGTAGGGGCAGCTCGCAGAGATCGAGAACGATTCCATGAAGCACGACGGAAGAGTGCCTCCTTTTTTCTTTCTGCTGAGGAAGAATTGGGTGGAGCAGGAGACGTCGGAGGAAGGACCCAGACTTCCCAACAGCAGCTGAGTTCCCAGCCTTTACCACGCCTGCGACCGTCCAAATCTATTGATGAAGGCATGTTCTCAGGTGATACTTTTATCCACCACACACGCAGTATGCCTCCTGCCTTCGGCCTGCCTGAGTACTCCTCACCTGCTCCTCCAGGGGATTACCAGCCTAAGTCTGTACCTGCTGACTTCTACGGGGCGGGAGGCCGACAACAGCAGCAGCAGCAAGCCTCCACCACAACTTTTATTCACCCATTAACGGGGAAAGTTCTGGACCCTTCATCCCCACTGGGCTTAGCGTTGGCTGCAAGGGAACGTGCCTTGAAAGATGATGGTCGCATACGCAGGGAGAGGAACACCGAACATCATTTTACCCGTCAGTTGTCCAGCATTGGGGCCTTTCCCTCGTCCACTGCACAACCAACATCACACATCCCCTACTCAATGGCCTCGTCTTCCTCTGCAACCTCCTCTGCTGCTCAGTCCTCAAGCTCCTCCTCGTACCTTGTTACCTCCTCATCACTCGCTGCCACCACTACATCGACTCGGCCTCCATCTCCCAGGATCCTGCGTGGAGCAGGAAGCAGCTGGGGTGAGGAAGCAGGAGTTGGAGAGCGTGCAGATAGGGAGGCTGCTGGTACCTCTGCTCCAAGAGAAGGCCTAAGGGTTCGTTTCTCTGAGGATAAAACCGTCCACACGCACCACTATCAGTCTCAGCACTATCAGCCCACCTACAAGGAACGTGAACGAGAGCGACAGAGAGAGAGGTCACGAGAAAGAGAGAGAGAGCGAGAGAGGGAAAGAGAAATAGAAAAGGCTCATACCCAGTTACAGCAGCAGTCCACACAGCCAACACCCCAGCAGCCTCGACGCCCCTCATTCTTGAGGATGGAGAGTGAGGCTGGGGCATACATCCTTTCCTTGACACCACCATCTCCACCCCCAACAACAGCCCCTACACGTCCTTCAGCAGGAGCTGCAGGTGAAGGTGCAAGTGGAACAAGTCTGATGGTTCTCCCTCCCCCAGCTCCCTCAGTAGATGCAGATGATGAGTTTGTGTTTGTTGATCCTCTCCCTCCACCTCTGGAGTTTGCCAATAGTTTTGATCGTGGTTTGAGTTACTCTTCGATGATGTCCCACAATGTAACAGCACGCCAACAGCTTCATCCTCCACCTCCCCCACCACCTCCCCCACCACCTCCTCCCCCTACAAAAGACTCCTTTATGTCTGGGTACCCACCTCACACACCCCTGCCCTCACCCCAGGCAGGAGATTCCACAACTTCTAGCCTTACCTCCTATGACAGTGAGGTTGCCAACCTCACCCAGTCAGCCCCATCTCCCTCTCCATCTTCCCCCAACCCATTACTGCCTTCCTCCCCCTCCACCTTGCAGCCCTCTGGGCCACCTCCACCTCCTTCTGTATCACCTCCACCACCACCCACCTCCTACCATAGACCATTTGGCCTATCTCAGTCACAACACTTATACAACAGTACAAACTCAGCCGGACGCTCTTCTCCCACACCACCTCCTCTCTCTATTCCAGCTCCACCTGCCTACCGGGGCCCTCCAGCAGCAACATCCACCCCAGCAACTTCTGTATCTCTCAGAGGCGCCTCAACTGTGACCGCTAGCTGTTCCACTACTGCTTCTACAACTGTCATCTCTTCTGCTGCTTCCGCTGCTGTCACACCACACACACGCATTGCAACTGTCTCCACAGTAGCTACAGGGGGTAGCAGACGGCCCAGCTCAGAACATCATCCGCCACCCAGTGCAGCTGCAGCTAAAAGCGGCGAGTCCCAGGAGACAGTGGTGGATTCTGGGATTGAGGAGCTGGACAGCCGAAGCAGCAGTGACCATCACTTAGACAGCATCCTTGCACTCAGTGGTAGTGGGGTCAGAGAAAGGTTGGAGAGAGCAGGCATGGGTATCTTAGGTGGAGTTGGACAGAGAGGTGGGGCAACAGAGGCTGACAGAACAAGTGGGGCAGACTTTTTAGAGTCTTACATGAGCTATCTTGATGGACAGACTTTTGAAATGCACAATGCCAAAGCCGCCAGCACCGCATCCACCTACCCAAAAACACAAAGGTACAGAGAAGGGAGCCGGGCCGGAGATCTTCGACGCCAAACCAGCACGGCACCCCCTGCATACCACCGTCGTAGGGAGGAGGAAGAGGAGGAGGAGGAGGAGGAGGAGGCAGAAGAGGGAGAGGAGGAGGATGTGAATGTCCGCGATGGCTATGGAATGAGGGAAGGGCCAGGGATTGCTCGCTCCTCTGTAATGTACTTTGACCGGCCCCGCACTCCAGAGATAAAACCTCTGTGGGGTGATGGGTTGGCCGGAGCAGCGCAGTCAATGGGGGAGGGAGGGATCCAGACAGGGGGGACATATGTGGAGGCACGGAAACTGCATGCTCCCATGTCCGGTATGAAGGCAAGCATCATCAATGAACTCAGCACCAAATTACAGCAGAGGAGCAAAGGATCAGAGAACTGGGGAGCTCAAAGATCACTGAGCAGACATAGGTATTTGTGTGTTATCAGTATAGGTATATGTGCATGACTATGTGTTAATGTCTGCATGGTGGCCTTGAAAGGAGGCATGTTGGCATGGGAAATCTGCACAAGCATTGTGTGATTTGGTATGCCATGGGTCATAATCAAAATGGGATATTCAGAGTAACATAGTGTGTGAAGACAGTTTTGTAACTTTTATTTTTTTGTCAGTGTCTCAAACACCAATGAACTCAATGTTTGTACTGTCTAACTGTGTCTGTTAAACTGTTCCTCTCTTTTGTGGTTTCTGCTTTTTATTGCACTGTCCATGTACGTCTGTTTGTCCCACATCAGACACAGGTAACTGCTGCACTATTCTTGATCTCTCTTTACTGTCAAACGTTTTTTTTTCCCATTTTCCTCTTTTTTTTCTATCTTTTATTTGTTTGCCCTAATTTGTGTTGCATTTTCTCTCATTTCAGGTTCTCAGAGGACTCCACAGGTGCATTGAGTCCTCCCTCTGTCCGCTCTAGCTCCCCATCTCCTGTTCAGCTCTCTCAGCCTGCCTTGTCTCCCTCCCCCACCCCTTCTTCCCAACCGCTTTACCCAAATTGGGCTCGATCTCCTTCCCCTCAGCCCCCTGCTGCCTCATCCCAGCCTCCTCCCCGATCCCACTCACCTGTTTCTCCCTCTTCGTATTCACCATACCCCACCTCACCCAAACACAGGCCTGTTTACCGCACCAAAGCCCTGGAGTTCCAGTTCATCCCAAGCCGAGAGTCACGAAAGGCAGAGTCGCACCATGCTCAGCGCAGACGAGCACCAAGCCCATTAATTTCTCCTTCTGATCGCCCCAAGCTTGGCCCTCCCCGTCCCTCTTCCCTTCCCATTCTCCCCACCACACCCCTCTATAGCAGTTTATATGACCTCCGTGGTTCTATTACTCCACCCTCACCTGCCAATCCTCTTGGGGACCCCTACTTCTCCCCCTCTCCCCCTCTCTTTGCCCCCTCTGGGGCTCCACCCCCTCCAAATTCCTCTCTGGTGGTCTCTCGCTCCTTGTCCCCCACCCACTTTCTGTCAGGGACTTCATCCCCACCACTACACTCCATTCCTCCACCCACTTGCCTGAGTTACCCCCACCTCCCTCCCCCTTCACCCACCAAACCCTTTGCCTCCAAACCACTCCCATACTGGACCAAGTATGATGTTGCGGATTGGCTGGGCTACTTGAACCTGGGTGAGCACAGGGAGCGATTCCTAGACAACGAGATTGATGGCACGCACCTGCCCTCTCTTACCAAGGACGATTACCTGGACCTGGGTGTGACCAGGGTTGGCCATCGAATGAACATAGAGAGGGCGCTCAGGAGAGTAATGGACAGGTGAGAGGAGGGATAGAAGGGGAAGCAGAGAGACGCAAGGGAGGACAGCGATGGAGAGGGATTAGGGTGAGAAAGGGGTAGTGCATGAACAAACAAAGCTAGTATAGATGAGGTAAAAACATTGATATGCTATTGATTGCTAACTTCTGGGAACATTTGGAGCGGGCCACTGCATGAGGTCCAGGATGGCATGGGGAAAGAGAAGGAGAACAGAAAGGGGGATGCGGGCAAACGAGAAAAATGATTTCCTTACACTTTCCACCTTCCCCCCTATCATCAGGCTGTCTTCTAGCACTTTCCCCATTTCTGCCCTCTCCTCTCGAGATAAACGGACAGACAGAAGGAGAGATGAGGCCAGCCGGAGTTGAGAGGACTGGAAAGATGAGGTGACAACTGCTGCCATCAGAGATTATTCCCTGAATTAAGAAAATTGCAGGAAGAGGTGACTTCGATATCAAACTGCCGACTCACAGATGGAGAGATGGAGGAGAAACGGAGAGTACTGAAGGCCTGTCGAACTGTGAACATGCCTGCAGCTATGTGTGTTTCAGTCAACAAAAACATGAACATCCACATACACATCCGTACATATCAACATTTACACAGAACACACTTAGTTTGAGTTTGCAGGCACTCACCAAGTGATCAAAATGGAAATAGATTAATCAAATCGGGGAAACTAACTCTACAAGGATACCCAAGTTCAACATGAGAAGGAAACATCTTACATAACTGAGCCAAATAATTTGAGTGAAACAATCAAAATGCTCTTTAGCTTTCTTGTTTTTCTGTAGTTCTATAGGATGAGATAGGGAGAAAGAGAGATATTGAAACCTCCTTTGCTATCTTTCTCTTTTTTTCAGATTTTCAGAGGCAAATATTTACTAATGGTCTCGTTTATAGAGTAGGGTTCAATGGAGACCAATGCAGGGAGGGCAAGTACTGACAAACCTCCTGTCTGGCATGACTAGGGAAGCCCTTAAAATAGAGGTCAATTTAACGGCAGGCACTTATTTGGTAAGACTGTGTTTACGCTTGGGTTCCTGTTGTTTGTGTGTGAGTGCGTGTGTGCGCGTACTTGATAATGTGAAAGGTTATCACTAGAGGCATGACCGTGATTTGTTATGTGTTTTTACCTCACCAATGGAGGGATTCTATTTTGCCGAAGCCAGATTGGGGCTTGTGCTTATCTTGTATTTCACTAGAACTTCTTTACCTTCTCATGTCTTATAATTAAATGATATATATATACATAAATATATATATATATATATATATATATATAAATATATATATATACAGACTGGTCACTGTATTACAAACCCGTAGCAAAAATAAGTGCCCAGACCAACATAACAGACACACAAGCGCTCTACCACTTACCACACATGCACTCAGTACATCTTCAGCCTACTGATAGCAACATACACAAACATACAACAACACCTGTCGATGACGATACACTCATCTCTTTTATTTATATAACACATAATGGGACACAATAAAATATCTATGTGTGGAAACAAGATGATTATAGTTATAAAGCAAAAAATCTTTTAAAGAAGGAAGATACAACATTGTAAAAAGAAAAGTATATATATACTGAAAATTTATCAACATTTTTACCACAGACTCTCAAAATATAGAGGTGACTACGACTTCAACGAACCTATCAACAATATCAAGGCTCCATTTTAAAAGAGGAGACAACATGGAGACGAGGGAGAGGGAAAACCAAACTGCCTGTATTTCTTTCCAAGTCACTCTCCCTCTCTCCTTCCAAAAAACACTCTTTCTATGGAAGCGAGGCCAGATGAACATGCACTCTGACATGGGTGAGGGATATGTGCTAATATCTGTTTTAATACAATGATTGTTACTATAACAATTTTTAAACTCTAAGTGGGTCTGGAGTTCTGTTGTTGATTTAACAAGAGATGCTATTAATTGCAGTCACTGTTCTCATCGTCCTTGCTGTTATCGCTATAAGATGCAATGTTTCTTGTTTGTTTCTGAGCGCAAATGCTGGACAGGTGTTTATGCTTGACTTCTTTTTTGTGACCACATGCAACATGTTCAAAACTTTGGTACATCTAGGACTTAAATTAGAGACAAGACTTCTGTATCTTTCAATGTCCCTCACCCTCCTGCTTTTCCCTTTCAACACAAAATCATTGCGTCATCACTTTGTATGCAAGGACTATCAGGATTATTTTGTGTGTGGCAGTAGAAATACTCTTTACATTTATATTACATCAAGTAAAACTAGTGACCTCCAGCCCTCATCTCCCATTTCACAAATTGTTGCTCAATCAATTAAAAGGGCTCCTCATCATCACATTGCACCTATTTTGAGTTATTCATCCTTTTTCTTCTTTCATCTGCAGTCAACTTGAGTCCAAACCACCAACGCCTTCACCTTTATGTTACCTTCCTGTCTATGTCTTTTTCAGGGCCATCGGTAAAGATTTTGCCCCCTTCATCTCCCTCTCACCATCTTGCATCTCTTCCGTCTTCTCAGAATGAGTGTGGGAATCATGCATCATTCATCACAATGCTGGCTTTACCTAAATCACGCATATTGGACAAAACGATTGAAGAACTCATTGTATTTTTGATGTTTAAGACTGGTAAGTATAGTGATGTTGATAACAGTAAGGACAATGAAAGAATTTATTATTCTGAGATGGAAAAAAAAAGGATTCCAAGTTTTAAAGAATCTCTGTCTTCCAAATGTTTAACATGAGTTTAACGTGTAATCGAATCATGCTTTCTACACATCCTGTTTCCTGTTGTCTCATCTTTCCAGTCAAATTCATCACTCAATTCGCTTCAATAGCAACTGGTGTTGTACTCTGATGAATGGTAAATATTCTCACTTTCCAATATTGTCCACTAGGTGGAGTCACAGTTCTCACTTCTTATGACCGTTTCTGCTGAGTGTCTGAATTAAGGATTGAACCAAAAAATGCAAAAAGTTTTTTTCTGGTTGGGAAAATGAATTCTGAAGTCTTTATTCAGTCCTCAATCTCTGCTGCTCAGATTGTCAATATTTCTAATAATAGTATTCGGACACGCTTTCACACTTTCATGCAGAGAAATGCATAATCATGCTGTGAGGATACATGCACATTGAAGATCACATAGACATTAAAGGGTCTGGGCAGTGTGACCTAGGAAAAGGTCACAGATCACACACACACACACACAGGAGCAACTGATGCAGTATCTGTCCAGGGTGTGCAGAAAGCATTTTTTTTTCTTTTAAATTGAAAATTAATTATGAACAGATAAGAGGTTATTTACAGAATGTGTATGCGATTATAAATATTCATATACACATGAAATACAAATGTTTTAAGAAATGACTAAAGGTTATTAGAATTATAATAAAAGATGCAGGAATTAATTTGAGTGGCTTGTTTACTACAGCATTTACATATAGGCACAGTTCTTACAAATGTACACTAAATATTCGTTGAGGAATCCCGAAAATAAATGTAAAGACTATTTTACAAAGGTTTAACAGTCATAATAATTCACTTAATATTGGGTGTAGCTTTTACAATGATTTTGGCACGTTTTGATGTTTTTGTCTTTAGTAATAAAGTTAAATAGTCCAGGTCCTACACAGTCCTCTGGCTATCCAGCAGCATCTGCACATTTCCAACAGTAAAAGTAATAGATTCAGATCTTCACACTTGAACAGCGTGTTATTAAAGAATATCTAAACATTTGTAGGTGCTCAACTAGTCAATGAACCACATTAAAAGATTTTAATCCTGAATGGCTGCAAGACAGTGCACACATTTTTACTACAAATCTATGTAGGCCTATGTACTCTTCATAATAAAGCATCATTGCATTTCTTTAGTTTTTGCAACCGTTCTTAATTTAAGAGTCGGGAGTTAGGTGCTAGCCCACAGGCTAAATTACCTGTAACTCACGGGGACCCAAAGGAGGGGGGGAACCTTTAATGCCAATGACCACGTGAGGGGAAAAGGCAGCCATGTTGGTTTTGTAATAAAAATAGCCTAAAAGCAACTTTATATCCTAACCTTTTTGCCTCCAATCAGACCTTATAGTCTCACATTTAGCCAATTTAACAGTAGAATAAAGCACACAATGTAGATGTAGCAAAAAACGCGACCTTTAACAATTCCAAATCATGTTAAAACTGCAAGCTTACGGTTTCAAAGTCTCATTTAATAATCAAAAGTAGCAAATGTACAGTCAAACACTAAACAACAAACAGTGCCAGAATTTATAACGCTTTAAAAAAAATGTAAGACATAAAAAACCCTCACAACCCACTTTTACAAATTAAGCAGTATTTGTAGAATCGCTGAAGCTGATCCGCTGGCCACGATCACGTCACCAGACTCCACTCTGTAAAGGAAACACGTTTTATTACTCATGTCGCAGTTTAGTCCTTTTTCAAATACTGCAACAGCACTTCTCAGATTCTGCCATGTCAAGAGCAGAACTGCACGGTGTCTACAGAACAGTTCAGAGCCCAGTGCTAAAACATCACCGAAGCATTTCACAAACCATAGTGTATTTTCATGCGATTCAGCAGCATCTCACCTTAAAGCAGGAATGCAGCGTCCTGCTATACTCGGTCTTCTGAAAAGAACAGAGAATCACAGGTAAGGCTGACGTGAACAAAAGCTTTAAACTACTAACAAAAAAAGCATCTTAAAAGTAAAGTTAAGAGAGTAATCTTATGCAAATAACGAAGCACTACATCTACTCGCGCCACGTGGTGACGGTTGCACTCACTAAACTACTTAAAAACACGCATTAACCTATAGCGGTCACATGCTGCAAATTATTACATAAGTTCCTAGTTAAACTAATACATGCTTAACAATGAAATTAAAAACAACCACTTACATATACACATACTGAACCAGCTTCTGCCACGACAGACTGAGGGTTCGCTCGTTTGCAGTGTGGCGGTTTTATATCCTGAGTAAGGTCCTACGGCGTCTTTAGGCGTCCGTTCATAGCGCCTTTACAAAATTAAAAGAGCGCGAACATGTCGTGACCTTTTTTCGTAATTCTTCAAAAAAAGAAAAAAAAAAACGAAAGAATATGATTTATTTTCCTGCTAGTTATGTTACTAATTTAAGGTCACTGTTTTTGTTTCTAAATTGTTTCCACTAAATTTAGAGAAGCAGGGACAGGAGGCCAACTTTACAGTAACTTTATTTTACTAGTTTAAGATTTAAACAGTTTTGCTTTTAAAGCTATTTGTAGACGCGGACAGGTTTTGGACCTCTCAATTGATCAATAGATATAATGCAGACTTTTATGATATTTCTAAGCTTTATTTAAACTTAATTTTTTTGTTCATTTTATTATTAAAATGTAATAATAGTGTAACGTTATCTTTTTCATATTAGTTTTACACTGTTTTTTTCGTGTTTTCTAGCAGCTAAATGTAATATGAATAAATATGTAAAATACTGCAAAGAGATATAAAGGTTATGTAATTCTGTGGAGAGTGCTGAGGGTAAGAAATTTGACCCAAATTATGACCACATTGTCTTTACAAATAGCAAAGACATGGTTTTTTAATAATTCTCAAAATGCTGTTACTATTCCTGAGATTATAAAAATATAACTGAACCGTGCATGCTGAGATATTTGGGATGGGCTCTTGCCAGTGTGTACAACAGCTGCCATATTTGTACTACTGAGTCACAGAGCTTTGTTCAACACAATCTGGGGGTCTTCTCTCATCTCCCCTCTCCTAAAAACCCCTGGATGTGCCAGTGCCAGACAGCTGTTGTGTGGACCTCCTGAGACCATGGCAATTGTGAGATTAAGCATTCTTGAGGTGGGTAAATTGTCATAGTACTAAATGTAGTGGTTACAAAAGAAAATGAATATGAATCACTTTACAATAATGTTTCACTTGTTAGCATCTGATGGAAGTTAATCTCAACATTAATTAATACAATCATAACATCAAAAGTTGTATCTGTTAACATTAGTCTTGGGGAAAGTTAATTTTAAAAGTAATACATTACAATATTGCGTTACTCCCTAAAAAAAGTAACTAATTACGCTACTTATATTACTTTTGCGTTACTTTTTAAATATGGGCAGAGCTTTAGTGTTTGTTTTTAAAGAAGTTCTATTTATAGCAAATGTAAAAGCACACCAGAAAGTGTCACCAATAAACCTCAAGCTGAAGAAAAAAGGAAATTCACATCTGTAAAGTAGAATACAGAAGAAAGTTCAATACTCTTCAGCAATAAAAAAAAAACCATGAAGCAAAAGTCATTTTTTGCTAGTAAGTATGCAGCAAAGATATTGATTAATAAAGTGAGATTAGATACACTTGTATAATTAAATTTGTTTTAATTCATTTTGATGAATACTAAATCCATTTTTTGAGAGTGAGATGAATGAATGCACATTCACATTTAGTTTTACCTGATACTGATATTACAATAGCCAGTCTCAACAGTTTACGTGATCTGGGTCCTTGTTTGTATTCATTTATTTCTTTTATATATCAAAATATATTAAACATGCGTGTGGAGCATCTGTGGCCTATCGCATTGGCTAAAACACACAAGGATGGGATTAGAATCACCAAGTACGTCTGTGAAACAAAACATATAACGACCCCCTGTGAGTCCCGCCCGAATAAGGCTTTACTTTTAGTCATTATTTAGGTAGCACACATATTCCGAATGCCTTTGGCATAATTCAAATGAGCCACTTTAATCTAGATTAATCTAGTTTAAAAAAAATTTATCTATGCCCACCCCTAGTATTTACACACTGCACACAATTCTCTGTATTTCTACCAACATGGGGTCATGAGACTTGTCAGTCAATAAATAAGAAAACAAAGTAACTGGTGTTACTTTTTTGAAAAAGTAACTCAGTTATATTACTCTAAAATTAAAAAGTAATGCATTACTTTACTAGTTACTTGGAAAAAGTAATATTATTACATAACTCGTGTTACTTGTAATGCGTTACCCCCAACACTGGTCAACATAGTTAACACACTGAATTAACACAAACATTTTTAAGTAACAGTATAGCAAAGGTTAAAAAATGATGTAAATGTATCTAATTCTTATCAAAATGAGACCTTATTTTAACCTTATTTTTGTTACCATGAAGTCTTTAATTAATGAGTAAGTGAAATAATATGCAACAGGTATGTGTCTCTCTTTGTAGGGTTGTGCTTGAATGAAACACATGCAGACTAAAGGTCTGGGTTGAACTCACTTCATTACCACTTTACTGTGAGGAGCAACTCAACGTTTAAATGAGAGAGGAAGAGGAAGAAAAGAGAGAGAGAGGGAGAGGGAGGAGTGTTGTCATGTAGTATGATCCACAGAGTGAAAAGTCTGGTCGCCCGCAGCTGCTTCGGAAAGAGGGGGATCTGGAGAGAGAGGAGAGGAGAGAAAGAAAGTGACAGGAAGCCACCTCATTAAACACTGACAGCGGGTCAAAGCCAGAAAGGAGAAGAAAGAGTGTGTCCAGAACACACCGTAACAATACGGTGGTCTTAGAAGTGGAAAAGCCAGCAGAAAAGGGTTGGTCTGTTACTCCAGAAAAGGGAAAAAAAGTGTGAACTAAAAGGAAACTTTCCCTGAAAAAGTCAGAGGTGAGTCTGTTGTGTCAATTATTTTGCTATCCTTTATTTTTTCATGTGTTCGAGTGAGGTTAGATCGCATTGCATTGATGAGTTCTGCAAATTCATATACTATTTCTGTCTGATGCATTCATAAGTTGCTATATATTTCTGCAGTGTGTGGGAGTGTGTTGAGTTATATGTGACACTCAAAACGGGGACAGGGGGAGGAGAGAAAAAGAGAGCCAGAGTGGGTGAGGGGTATGGGGCTTTGAAAAGGGGGAGAAAAGAGGAAATACGAGGAGAAAAGAGGCAGATTCACAGCTACGTCATGATGATATTTTCAGAGAAATGGGTCATTCCCTCCTTCTCCAGCTACATGATCTTTCAAAACTTTCAAATAGTTTTTGATCTGCATTTTGATTTGTTCTTTCCAAGTTCTTTAAACATGCAATCCTAGATGGTGTTGTTCTTAGATGTTTTAGAGTCTCTTCCTAGGTAGTGATCATTTAATTAAGTCAAGCAGATGTGTTTTATTCTTCTATTTATTTGTACATAAAATGGAGAATTTATTTTGGGCCATGAAGACTAAACAGAGATGGGTTATATGAAGATTAAACCCTCCTGGAGACTTTTAGATTTAACCTCACACAAAAGATACAAAAAATGAAAATACTGTTATCACATATAGTCACCCTCATGTTGCTTCAAACCTGCATTACTTTCTGTTATTGGAACAAAACAGGAAGACTTTTGATGTATCTAGTGAATGCCATGCAGTTGTGAATGCAGGTAAAATCCTTAAACATACAGAAAACATACAAACATACAGTCTTATGCATCTTCTGAGTTCATGTTTTTTGTAAAAAAAATTGATTGAAATTGATTGAAAGATTAATATTTATTCAGTAAAAATATTTAGTATCTCTTTTCTAGACACATCATATTAAACGATTAAACCCTGGGTGTTTAACTCATGTAGTATTTATTTATTTATAATTTTTAATCAAAATGTAATCTCCATCTATCCAATCAACAACAAATGAATAAAAATGTGCCTTTTGTTCCAACTTATTCCAAAAAAACCAACTGAAAATAACATACATGTCAGTCTGTACCCCACACAAAGCTACAGAAGACCTGAAATATA
This sequence comes from Enteromius viviparus, assembly GCA_032353835.1. Taxonomy (NCBI): domain Eukaryota; kingdom Metazoa; phylum Chordata; class Actinopteri; order Cypriniformes; family Cyprinidae; genus Enteromius; species Enteromius viviparus. The sequence continues at coordinate 9,461,440 of JAUCNO010000710.1, read as the reverse complement.
CTATATGGACCATATGAACCACTTCTGTGATGCTATTGCATAATTTTTGGAAGATTGAAAGCTTCATTGCCTACTCAACAATTCACATATTTGGTCTTAAGTAAAAAGAAAAAGAGCATAAAAATTGTAAGAGAATTTTCATTTTTGGGGCGAGCTGTTCTTTTGAGCTCATCCCTGCTCATGTTCTCTCAGAGCACAAGACTGCCTGGAGAGAGAGGAACAGAGGGGGAACAGGAAGTGAGGTTAAAGTTCAAATATAGAGGGATTTACTATACCCATGACCCGTGCAGTGGGAAAGGCGATAGGAAGAGAAAATGTGGGATAATGCACTAAGTCCCATGAACCCTCTGAGAAGGAGAGAGAGTAGAAAAGACAGACAAATAACAGCTTGTTCGTGCACTTCCCTTCTGTCATCCTTGTTCTCTCATTCCGTGTCTTGTGACAAAATGTGGTTTATTACATTTTCAAAAACAAATGGCCACAGGCATGTTCTGCTGTCTGTGCCGTGTGTTTCTGGCATGTGTGTTCAGGGCAGCTCAGACATGTGCCTGTGTGGGCATGTCAGTCAGCCATGTGCCTGTGTTTGCAAGCATATCCGAGCTGATCAACATGTGTGGTTTCAACAGAGAATTAGTATAGATGTGTGTGTTTGAGTATGTGCTGTTGTTGGTGAACTTTCACCCCGTGTTTATTTTGAGATGGCTCAAATGTCAAAGCCTAGCGCTCTGGATCAAGGCAGATAGCAGTGGAGAGTATTAAGCACTATCTGTCTGTCTATAACCCACTCCAACACTTACATCAGCCAGTTTATTTATCACACATTAACAAATCAGTAACACATTTTCTTTTATCCAGAAAGCTCTTTGATGCTCTGTAAACAACCTTGTACATAACTATCTTCCTTTCTTCAAGAACTAGACCTCAAGGCCATTAAACTTGTTTGTAGGAGCCACGCACTTTCCGCCGCAGTTCGTAAACTGTATAGTTTAAATAGAAAAAAGCTTGTAAAACACAACGCCCTCCAAGCATCCCTTTAGACACAGTACGCGATTCAGCTCTGTCTCATGTCTATCCGACTGTTGTCTGCCTGTTAAGACAAGCTAAATTCCAGCCAGTTTGTCCCTCTGGCATGTCCAATGGAGAATACTAGCCCAACTACTGACCTCTAATTCTCACAGCTAAATCTTGTTTTAAAAGCATGCCAGTAATTTTGATGCACTATTTGATGCACCAGGTATTTTTTATTTATACTGACACCTAGTGGCGTGGATACAGCATCATGCAAAAACATGTTTTTTTTTATTATAGATGCAACTGTAGAAATTTGAGATTCATTTATCAGCAAAAACACATTTATTTCACAAATGAAATTATGTGTCGATATGCGAAAAGGGAGCTACTGAGGTAAAGTGACAAGCATTTAGCTTGGCATGTGATCTCAAAATGGCAGCTACGGACCTATACTATGTAGCTTAAAACGCTACAGTGGTCATGTAAATTAAAATCTTTCAAAGGTACTATGAACAAGTTTTTCTGTAAAATAGTTTTAATGAGGAAAATAAGTGCACCTTTAAATGTTCCTTGTCATATGTCTGTTCCAGACTCATCATGTATACGCTCTCGGCAGAGACGGGCCCTGAGGATGCCAACAATCAGAGCTTCTGGATGGTAAGTGAGAGAGGGAGGAAGGACAGCAATGACTCAGACAGGTGCTAGACCTCTAGAAAATACCATCCGCTTCTGCTTTGTTATGCGTTAGCAGAAAGGAATGCATGTGGCTGATGTAACCTGACTTGGTATTAACAGCTAAACAGTTGGAGCAACAACAAATGACAAGATTTGTTTGAACATTAAGTGAAACGCTTCATAAAAGCTTCTGAACACCCTACATTAACCAAACGAAGATTAATATTGGAGTGAAGTCTATTTTACTTCTTTGAGACTACAGCAGCATGTTTTATGGTTCTTTAACCTTTAATCTCAGTCTATAAATTTCATCCGTTGTGCCTCCACCCATTTTAATTAGCTCAGCTTTTGTCTCTCAGCTCCCTAATTGGTTTGCTGTTCTGCTCTCCTCTGCTGCTGGGAGTCATGCAGAACCTTGCCTTTTAGTACCGTTATAATGTTAGATTTTTTAGACTGTAGCAATCATGTAGTATTTTCCCATTTGGCGTGTTCAGAAGTCTGTTTGAACCTTAAAAATGAGGTGTATTTGCTTGTGCGTAGAAACGTTAACATTTCGTTTTCTGTTTTAAATTAGTGCAGTAGTTAACATATTTCTAACAGGTTCTTATGATACTAAAAATGATAATTACACAATGATGCCGTATATATAATTACATATAGGCACTATTAACTGTCATGCTCATGTTCAAACTTACAATATATTTAGTGAGAAAGTAAATAGCAAGCTGCTATTCAGCTGCTTTTATCCAAAGCGAATTACGGTATACTTGTTACAGTGACGGCCCCCTTGGGGCAAATTATTGTTAGTTACTCACACACATACACATCACTGCATCATACTGAAGAAGACTTTCATGTCTCCACTGTTGTCTTTATTTTGACGTAATGCTATTTTCTATCCCCAAAGCCTTATGGAAACCCAAACAAATTTTTTTTAGATTTTCGTTACAGTTTCATTTAATCTGTTTATTTATATTCTTTCTCCTGGGGGAAGTAGGCTTTTTTTGCAATCTAATGATCATTAAAATTTATTTTCATTGCTAAAAAGTAGCAATTCACATTTACAGTAATCAAATTGCATGCTGTAATAGTATCCCACATGTAGATTGTTGGGGAGTTTTATCTGATGAATATTCATGGGGTTTCCTGTGGTGATTTGTTGTTATGATCAGTGACATCTAGTGCTCTTTGAGAGCCGTAAGAAGCTGTTTAAGATTCTCTTCAGCTCTCTATTTAGCTTCAGCTCTTTTTGCTGAGTTGCCATCCATCCCATCTGGAGCTTGGCCAGGGCTACTGTTTGGGGTGAAATGCTCCGACCAATGATGTTCAGTCAGTTTACAACAACCACACTGCTATCGCCTGCAAGGGTTTCGTTGCATGTCCTACCTTGTAATTGGCTGGCAGTTGACCAGAACTGAGCGCTGTAGGGCTTTTGTGTGTGATTGGTCAACCAAAGCACTAGCTGTAGTTTGCAGTGACGAAATGCAGAAAGTTTCGGCGAGTTGAACGGGTTGCTTTTTAAATAGACTTGTCTGTTCAGTAAAACTTTTCTGTTTAGATTTTGTGCAGCTTCTGAGTCCAGCTGAATGTTATATTCCGTTCGACAGGGATGGTGTTATTTGTTTTATTTTTGTGATCCTCTGATTGGTTGGCAGGTGCTGCTCTGCACCGCTCTTGGCCGGAGTTGAGATTCCTCAGCTGTTTTTACTTTTTTCTCAGACTGGGGAAAATACGTGGTGCAAACCGCAGCTAAGAGAGAGGGAAAGAGAAAGAACCGACGAAGAATAGCACAGAAGGAAGATGTAGAGGAGGGGAGACGAATTGATAAAACTGTGTGGGAGCTGCTAATACAATGAAAGAACACGCTCCACATCAGCAAACACAACGCCCATTCTGGAAATGTCATTATGTTTGCCCTCCTCCCTCATTCTCTCTCATTTATTGTGTTATTGCAGTTAATCAACCCCTTTCACTGCGCTGTCCATGTGATGCCCCACTTACCATGGCCTGAATTCTCTCGACTCGCTGGTACTCGTCTAGTCACAGATGTTTTTTTTCCGGGGTATTGTGCTCTGGTTTTCCACACCACATGCTGTCTTCAGGCATTTATATTAGAAACAAACCTAAACTGATAACTTGTCCGATCCATAGCAGACAAACCCAGTGACCCTTCTAGAAAAGAAATGAGGCCAGTCTCTCAGAGCAGGGAGGGACATCTTCCCTGTGTCTGACAGTAAATATCTCACTCTTGACCTCTTAAACTGCCTATAAACCTTTAGTGCCAAGTCTTTCATTTACTTTTCCATCTGTATTTTACGGTTAACCTTACAATTCTATCAATGTTTTGTCTGTTTGTGTATTAGCCAGGGAACTACCACGAGACAGTGAAGAGGACCGAAGATGCCTTCCAGGCGTGTAATGATATAGTGGTGTGTTTCCAGGAGAGGGCCAGGGTCGAGAGACAGTATGCGCAGCAACTTAGTGAGTGGAGTGCTAAGTGGAAACCTCTAGTGGATGCCAGTGAGTACTGCAGTTTTCATCAAGATCTGAACAAAAATACTGCTTCCTGTGCAGAATGTACTGAATATATTATATAACAATTTGTATTCATAATAGTAAATAATTGTAAATCAATTGTCACGTTTACTTATGTTGTCTTTTTATAACATTATATTGTCTGATGAAGAAGTTTATTTTTGTGACCGTAAATGCTGCAGCCATTTCATTGATGAATATGTTTGTCTTCATCTTTGTCCAGGTCCTCTCTACGGCTCTCTGTTACGAGCCTGGCAGTGCTTCCTGTCTTCTGCTGACCGCCTCTCCTCTCTGCACTCCTCCATCTGTCGTGCTCTGGTGTCCGAGGACGGAGATCGCATCCGTACGTGGCAGAAGGAGACTTTCCATAAGAAGATATTTGGAGGTTTCAAGGAGTCCCAGGATTTTGAAACTGGTTTCTCACGTGCTCAGAAGCCCTGGGCCAAAAGACTGAAGAAGGTAATGCAAGCAAAAAAAAATGTTTCTATATATGCTTACATATAGTAATTGTTGAATAATGGATTTTAAAAAATTTGCAACCCCTGGTCTACATGAATCTGACCTGAATGGTTTTTATTTTTCTGGCAGCTAGAGAAGGCTAAGTCAGCGTTTCATAAGGCTTGCCGTAAGGAACACATGGCTCGTGAGCGGGAGGCCCATGCCCAAGGCAACCCTGACATTGCCATCGAGAAACAAAGGAAGATCCAGGAAGAGACTGAACTGGCTCACCAGGAAACAGAGAAAGTGAGTGCTGTCCCAGATAGCACACGTACGTCTGCAAGATGTCTTTTAAAGATCTCTTGATCTGGAAAGCATCTGCTGACTACAAAC
>JAUCNO010000710.1:9439292-9450479 GCA_032353835.1 Enteromius viviparus | reverse complement strand
CTTGTGTACACTACATTCCAAATGTTTAGAAAATGGCCAAACATGTCCATATTTTTGGTATTTTAAAATTGGCCTTTAAAAAGTCTTATCCGTCAATGACCCATATATATATATATATATATATATATATATATATATATATATGTGTGTGTGTGTGTGTGTATATATATATATATATACTGTATATATACTGTATATATATATATATGTGTGTGTGTGCGTGTGTGTGTTTATTTGTTAATTTCTTTGCATAAATTGTCACACAGATCATGAAGTTGATTGATATTCAAGGTCACAAGACCAATATTTATTCAGAGAGAACTAAACATCTCGCACTCAAAATGGAACAGCTACACAGTTTCCGCAGTACGTGGTAATAATCCCAATCTAAACAGAGAGAATAACGATATTAATGCTGTGAACGCTGTGTTCCACGGTGTGTCAGAAAGAACGCTGTATTCCGAACACAACACTGCTGGTCGGGATGCTTTTATAGATCAATATTCTTTTCAACGGACACCAAGCGCTTCTCACATTTCATCATCTCCCTGCAAGCATATTCTCATAAGCTGATTATCTTACAATACTGATGTGCTCTATTTATCATTTCAAGTGGGTAATTGTTATGTAACTTCTATAGAAATATATAGCAAGTACTGCTGCTGTCGCTTAGGAGGTGGTGTGAGCCAGCAGAGGGCGCTGTTGATTTATTAAGCAATTATTTTTTTATAACTGATGGTCTGTTACTGCTAAACCCATAAACGCTGACATCAAACACAACTGGGTCTCGACCGGTTTTGCTTCAAGATCTAGATTTTAAATTGGACATCAAGTGGGAGCCCATCATAATGTTTGTTTTGTACAAAGACACGTAAATGTTTATTGAACACAAACAGTGGAATATGGAAAACGTGCAAAATTATTAGTTTTGACTGAAACAATCCTGCCAGTTTTGTAGATAGACAGGAGAGTAATTGTAGGCCTAAAACCTTAAACTCAGTATCAGATATTATCATTCGCCTTATTTCTACGTTATAAATTAATCTAGTCGTTAATGCCAAGTTTATTTGGACCCTGTTTTTATTTGCTATTCTGACAATGCATAATCGCAATCGGTAGCATTTAGCATTGTTTTTGTTCTTTTCGTTGTTAGACTACAAACCTATTTTGTTCACCAACCGCTGGCACCGACAGACAGAAGCCGCTTAAACACGGTCATTATATGCGCGTGGTTCTCATCACGATCCTTATGGAGGTATATATTTATGTTTATTTATTTAAATCGTCATGTCATCAAGTCTACGAATGCTTATGCAAACAAACATGCGTGGATGTACGCTGATGATTTCGACTCTTATGCGTCTGTAATAAATGCACATAAATGTGTATGGATATGTATGTGTGTGGGGGGTGACTCACGCTCTTCCAGCGAGGCACACAGCATATGAGCAGTTCAGCAATCTGTCATTCACAGGCTCCCCCTCACTGTCGTGTGTATGTGTGTGTGCGTGTGTGTGTGTGTGTGTGTGTGAGGAAAAAGAGAGAGAGAAATAGAAGGACAGGGAAACACAGTCACACAGAGACATGATTACATCCTTCTTTATTTGAGTAGCTCTGTGTAACTTTTTATTTTCCCTTTGAACCACAACAGGCATTTTAATGTGTGCTTCTGTGTTAAATTTGACACAGGAACATGCTTCTAAATAATAATTGGCCCTTTCAGTGAATTGCCAAAATTACCGGAATGACTTAACCCCCTACTGCATAGCGGCATGTCCAGAACATGTTGTTTTAAATGATTGCAACCAATTCAAATGTTTGAAAAGTATCAAAGAACAGTCCAATGACGTCCTGGAGTCACGGTTAAGCACTATTTGAAGGCGGGATGTCCTGTTCTGACACATGATCACAGGAGCACACCGTGTGAGAAGTTAGGTAATCTTTAGTAATCTTATTTAAAATGACATGAACCGACATAAAATTAATGCAGATGCTTTTAGATGATTTCAAACCGAACTACGCATCGGAAAAGCGTCACTATGTTATGATTGGCCAAGAGCTGACGTCTTGCATCAGTGCGGTCTGAACTCATATGTGCTTTTACAGGTAATCTTGTAATGTGTTCACACAGTAATGTGTAACAACTTCTCAAACCAGTCATTTCCAGAACCAATTGTATTTTTTGAAAAGGTCCTGTTCACACATGATGTAACAATCATTACTGGTAATTTACCAGTATGTGTGAAAGGTGCTATTCTTAAACATCTTTCAGCTGTTAGACACAGTTTCTTTTTTCTTATAAGCACAAAAGAGGATTTTTTTCGGAAAACGTTGGTAACCAAACAGTCGATGGTAGCCAATGACTTCCATAATATTTTTTCAGTCAATGGCTATACCGTCAACTGTTTGGTTACCAATATTCCTTAAAAATAAATCTTTACAATTCATACAGGTTATTGAATAACCTTGGGGCAAGTAAATGATGACAGTGCTTTCATTTTGTGAACTAGCCCTTATTATGGCAATTGATATTTCCTGCTATAGAGTGCCACTTTTTTTTAGCTGTCCTGATTCCAGAATGATTTCCCATGCTGTTAAGCACAACCAGTGGCGTCGCTAGGGATTCTGGACACATTGCACTGATTTTAGTTTGGTGCCATCTCAAAATCACTATCAGTTGGTGGTGGGGGGTTAGAAGAAATGATTGTTGTCCCTGGTTGCGATGCCCCTGAATACTCCTTTATATAAAAAAAAATCCATATAATGCAGACTGACAGTTTTAAGAAAGGCATAGCATCAGTGAACAAATTTGTTTAAAAAAAAAAGTTTTCATGTAGAAACAAAAGAAACCACTATTGTTTTCTGGAACCTGATTGTTGTCCTCTCTTTGCCCTCATATGTGTCAAAACTATATAAACTAATCTTGCTTTCACGGCTCAAACCACGGACTCACTCTTTTGTTTCACTGCAAATATGTAATTGCATCTCAATTCTGGACTATATAGTGAAAATGACCTCAATAGTCTCTTCAGTATTATTATGACTCTAATGTTGTTGGTGAGTGTTCATCTGGTTGCTAGGCTGGTTTTATGTTACGTGACTGTTTTGCTTAGTGGAAGCTTTAAAACAATAAATACAGATAAGATTATAAAATAATTTTAACTCAAATCAATATTTCATGTCCAAATGTTTATTTATTTTGAGAGAAGCCATGTAATACAGTAAGTAGAATAATGGGCAGTCAGTTAGTCATTATTGTAAACTATACCCCTTCAGGGTGATACCAGGTCACCACGCTTGGGTTTATTATCCGATAATGATCCGCTGACTGTACATAACACCTCCTTGCAGCATATGTTCATAACCCCATTCTGAAAAAGGCATAGTGACTAATCATGCACAAACGACCATAGAAAGCTTTGAAGTACTGAAAGAAAAGCTTCGATTTAGAGCAAGACATCAGTCTTCACTGGTATCCAGCAAAGTTGCCTGACCCCTATCTGCTACCATTAGTTGAAAAAATACTAAAGATTTTTTGGCTGAAATTGGCATCCAAAGAAAATTTCCACCAAGAGGACAAGTCCATCAGTCACTCTGACCCTGGAGCTGTGCTGAAAAACAGGTGATTTATGAGACCACTAGATTATGAAGTCACATATATGCCACACTTTTAGCCTTATTCTAAGTAGCCCAGTTAGGACGCAAATAAATGGTTTTCTGGCAGGGGATATCAGCACAGAAATGATGAGTATTCTGTTGGTTGTTTAAAAAATTGTGACGTAAAGCACATCCGGATGGCTGCGAAAATACTGATTGATATACCTCACCCCAAAATGAAAATCATTATTATACACTCATGTCATACGTTTTCTTGTGTCATGTGCTATCTTTGTTTTGTTTTCATGTGCTGTGTTTTGTTTGTAGCGCCGCCCCGCTTATTAGTGCTTCTTTCCCTTCCATCCGTGTCTCCAGTCTTGTTGAGTGTTCAGTGTCTGTCGTCGGATTGTTTTTGTTGAAGTGTTGGTCTGCTCTGTTCTCTGCATGTTCCTCTACATCGGTGTATCCTGTTCTCCTTGATTAAATGTTCATTCGAGTTCTGTCTCAGTGCCTTTTTGCTCACTGAGGAAGCGTGAGCGCAACCAGGCAGCAATCGTGACAATAATTCTGAACATATTGGAATTTTGTCATGCTTTTCTTGCTATTTACTTTTGTTGAAGTTTGTTTGCTAAATAAAACAGTTTATGTTCCACTGAACAAAAAAGGCAATCAAGATTTGCACAACACAAAAGTGTGTAAATGATGACCGCTTCTGTGATGAGTACTTCTCACCCGATATCAATGAATTTACAATTGGCTTGAGAGGAGTGGGAGGGAACTTCCTCTTGACCTTTGTGGCTCTGACCAGCGATTACAAAGTTATTGAGGGTTATTGAGGTTAAAATGGTTCGTTTGTGTGTGTATGTGCATGTTTTTGTGACATATGAGATCACAAATTTGTATAATGACATGGGTATGACATACTGTAGGTATTACAAGAGAAAGGTGAGTTATGAGGACATTAACCTAAGTGTTTTTTTCCCCTTTTTTTGAGAAATGTAAATGCAGAAAATGCATTTACCAAGCTTTCTGTAAGGGGTAGGGTTAGGTGATAGCACATGCAGTTTGTCCCCACAATTCACAAAAACAAATGTGAGTGTTGTGTTTAAACTGTCTACTCTATGATCCACCCAAGCGTTCACATACTGTGTCTTGTAACCGTACCACATGCTTGGGGGCACAGTGATGATGGTCTGATATCCCATATCTCATCCAGTACCATCTCTAAAGTCCCTGAATGGCCTTTACCTGGTCTTGAAACTGTTAAACTACCAGCAATGCTTCTAGATCCCTTAAATATCTATATATGTAGACATCTAAAAGCCTGTGAGTTGAAGAAGGTTTGGTATGGGACACTTATCCTTGTTGTTTCGCTTTCCCCATGCTTTCAGAAATGGAGTCCATTAACTCCATGTGTTAAGGAGCTTATTGTGTCACATCATATAAAATCTCTGACAGAAAGAAGTGGAGCTTCAAGTCTTCCTTCACACTAACAGCGTGAGTGGGAGAGACAGCTAGAAAATGTGTGTGCACTGGGTCAGTTAAGGGAAATGAAGAGACTAGCGCTGGCTTTATTTGTCTGCTCAATTCTATAACACACAAAATTATGAGTAATCAGGAAAATGGCTATTCTAGCTTTTTAATTAGCCTAATTAAATAAAGAGTTTGGCTGGCTGTAGAGAAGAGGGACTTAATGTAGTGTTTGTGTGTGTGTGCGTGTGTGTGTGCAATAATCTGAGACAAGCTGAAGGCTTAGATGGGCAGTCGGCTCTGAAGAATATGTGAGAGTGTTTGTGTGTGTGTGAATGTATAGGGAAAACTGGAGCTACATAGCACTCTTTTTAATTATTTCCCAGTGTAGATGTATTTTAAAAGAGTTCTGTGTAGGCACATACCTTAATGTTTTGGCTAGAAAAAGCTATTCTACATTTTAGCTGTCGTTGCCCCAGAGAGAAAAGATACAGTTCATTGAACCATGCCATTCAGAAATGAAATGAGAATACCTTTTAATTTCCAATTCATTTGAATTGAATGTGAATTAAGGTAGCAAACACACTCTTAAAAAAGGGTGCCATAGAAGAACCTTTTTCTCTTAATGGTTCTATAAAGAACCTTTAACATCTGAAGAAACGTTCTGTTTCACAAAATGTTCTTATAAATTCTTATATTATAAAAAGGGAAAGAGATGGGAACCTTTGACTGAATGGTTCTTTGTGAAACCAAAAATGGTTATTCTGTGGGATCTCTGAGAAGAACCATTTGAAGCACCTTAATTTGTAAGATTGCAGAATGCAGAGTTGCACTGAGTATTTGAATGTAGCAAAATAGATCTTTAAATCAACTATCCCTTTAACTAGAAAAGAAAAGTTTGTAAAGATCAAGTTCTGGTCGGACATAATTAGTCTGGCAGCCTTCTCTTAATGTTTTCCAAAGACTCTCCAAAGATCAGATCTAGAAATGTGGATTAGTTGAGTCTTAAAAAAAATGTCAAGCAGCTACATTACCACATGTTATTTGGGATAATTTAGAGAAATAACCCTCCTCATCCCAAAACTTTGTCATATTCAGTTTTCAGATATGACTGGAACTTCAAACAGAACTCTCTTCTATCATTAAATAAAATAAAATAAAAAAAGAGCTTTTTGGTAGCAAGCAGGGATAAAAAGGTTAAATATACTGCTGGATCATTAATGTTTTTCTGTCGGAGGTCTTGGACATAGAATCATAGTAAATCTAAAACTAACTGCCTCGGTTAGAAATCTTGTAATGGCCCGGAGTTGGATTTTCTATGAGGGCAATGATCCAAAACAAACATCAAACTCAACAGAAAAATGTGTCACTGAGCACGACATGAGGCTTCTGCCTTGGTCATTCCAGTTCTCTGACTTGAACTCTATAGAAAATTAGTGAGGTCAACTGAAAAGAAGAAGAAAATGTGAATCTAGAGGGTCTGTGATTCAAGAAGAAATGGTCTCAGATCTCTTATCAGGTGTTCTCCAAACTCATCAGACATTTTAGGAGAAGAATCAGAGCTGTTCTTTCTTCAAGAACAGTTTAGAATTTTGTGCAGACTTATTTTCACAGCCACCCTTGATCATACTTACTAAGGGTGCCAAGAACACTCTACATAAAACAACTTGCCCCATCTGGATAAGGGAGGGTAATTGTCTCTATTAGAAAAGTATCCCCGGCATCCCCTATAATTATGGTTGTACACCCCTAGACACCAATCAGCTCAATCTCTCTGAGTGACCAGTCTCAGGTAGCAGCAGGAGGGGGAAGGGCCAAGAGGAAGAGAGAGAGAGAAATAGCCTCCATTAGCAGAGAGCTGTAGCGCTGTGGAGGTTAATCATTACTTCAGCATCACTTCTTCAGCTGAGAGCCAGATGGCTGACTGGAACCCTCACAGAGACAGAGCAAGAACCGAGAGTAGCACCCCCTGCTGGACTACACGTACACAAACACACACACTCATAAAAGCGCTTGTCCCCTGATTTCTGCTCCTCCACAGTGTGACTGTTCTGCCTGAAGAGTGGAGCTCCCCAGCGCCAGGTACAACGGCTGAGTGAGCATGCAGCTTATTTGCCTCAGTGATGGCTCTGTTTCCACAACTCCAACATGTTAAGGGAGATATGGCTTTCACATTGACTGACCAGCAGCACTCAGAGTGCTTGTATCGAGGCGGCCCTCAGGGCTCCTTGTTTACGGACAGAGGTAAACACTGGAGCGCTCTGTTAGGTTTCCAGAAGTTTCTGTCTGTGATAATTACTTTCGGTGTTTCTTCTTCCCTCTTTCTCCCCTAAAGCCCAACAGTCTCCTGTCACTGTGCTCTATCCCTCATCAGTATTTCTGTCTTCTCCCCATCCACTCAGTCACAGTCTAATGGTCATGCTTAATTGGCAGCTGTCTAATTGCTTCTCATTAGCTTGTGAAACCAAACATCCCTGACACAACAAATAAACAAAGCCTTTTTTCATTTGCTTGATTTTTTCCTCAATTCCTTCAGGTCCCCCTCCCTCTCCCTCTCTCCTTCCTTCCTCCTCCTTGAGGTTTTTCTCAAAATGTTTGTCTTTTATCTCCTTCGTTTTTATTTGTTTGTCTCACAACTAACCGAAATCTCGTCTCTGCATTTCTCAGGATATGTCTTAATGTGGACATTTTTAGGAGCGTCCTTGTCAAAATTGTTCCAGTTCATTGAAATTGAAATTCCCAGAATGCACCTGGAGAGAGATAGAAGAGGAAATACAATTCCCAGGTGAGTAGCTATCCGTGTAGTGATGCGTGACGTGGGCCAATGACGTAAAACAGTCAGCAAGTGCTGTCAGTCATGACCAAAGTCAGGATAGACAATGCCATACCTCGACTTTTTCACTAAGGCTACACAGTCTGATAGGAAGCAGCCTTTAAGGACAGAAATAGAATTATCTCAAATTATCAAAATGAAAATGCTATCATCAGAAATGACATTTCATCCTGTATGTGCATGTAAAGGAAACAATCCTGCAAACGTTATGCAAGAATTTGAGAATTGTATATTCTTGATTAAAAGAGCAGATCAGATGAGAAATCCCCCACACATCTTTTGATTTATTTATTCAGTCATTTATGTTCTGCAATTTCCTCTGCGTTATAATATCTGAATGCCATTATGTTCATACATTATGCAGGACTTTATGCAGCAAACAATGATGCTGATGAATAACATGGTACACTTAAATGTTCCTGAGAATAAGATCATGTGACATGAGTATTCAAGTGTTTAGCAGATCAAGGTCCTCATAGGTGAAAGGGATGGTTGACATAAAAGGTCGGCAATCATAAGCTTTATATCTTCTTCAAAAATCATTCTAATATGCTGACCTGGTGATCAATAATGTTTCTTATTACTGTCAATGTTGAAAATAGCTGTGCTAATTACTATATTGGTGAAAACTTTGATATATTGATATATTTCAGGATTCTTTAATGAACAGAACATAAAAAAACAACAACATTTAGTTGAAAACCTTAATAAATAATAATAAATGTATTTACTGTCACTACATTGATTTAATGCATGTATGTATATATATACACCAAATCTGGCAAAGTAAATACTCCTTTGTTTGTTTGTGGCATTAATGCATGCATGCTTTATGTGCCATGTTTTAGCTGCTCATCAACCCTCTTAGAAAAGTTGCATCTTTAATTTAATTTTCTTTAAAGCACCACCATACACAAGCAGACGGAAATGTCATGATAAAAATAGCCTATTTTAATAGACCCCTTCAATCTGTTCCATTATACCGCGCTTTGTCTGGCTGTTTTTGAACATGTGTCTTATGATTAAGAGTTGAGTCAACCAACTGACTACTCTGTTTTGAAAATAGGCAGGTTGGCCTACCCCTGCTTGCCAGCATCCAAATTTGTGTTCACAGTCTTCTGATTCACAACATACAGTATGCAGCTATAGAGATTAGAATTGAACACGGCTCTCTCTTCAATTCACCACCTCCCTGCATCTCTTTGAAATTGGCAGTGTTTGAGTGTCTGGTAACCTGTGTCACCTTTTAATCTATCCTCCTTGTAGCTTTCATATCGGTATACAGAGAACTCCCGATTCTAATTCTCCTCTCCGTGCAGAGTGCTTTAGCGGCCTGCTGGCCAACTCCATACAGTCAGCAATGCATCAAGCTTTAAAATGGACATCTGAACAGCAGTGCAGTTTAGCCACAGCAGTGTGATATATAGAGCCCCAGTGGTGAAAAACATCAGCCCATGCGAACGCAGACGCCTCCCTATGCCACCATTCTGCCTTTGCCACAGCGTGTCCCTGGGGTGTGAGAAATGTGTGAACAACAGTATTTGCTTTGAAGAGAGACGCTGAAGAGATGACTGCTTCGGGTGAAGTGTACTCGCTTTTTTCAGCCACTCTATCACTCCCATGCAAACAGCCACACACAAAGTATGCCGGAGGATTGAATATTCATCACTTTTCTCTTTATCTTAAAAGGAAAGGGACATAATCCTGCCAAATAAGTCTGAGGGACACATTTTTTTTCTAACACAATATGATGTAACCAGACACAGCCATGACTTGCAACATAGGGTACATTTATGCTATTATTTCATGCTCTTTAATTGATCAGTTGCGTTCAGTTTACACTCTGCCAAAAACTGTCCCAGATAGGAGCCTAATCTGCTATCCCTGGGCTATATGCTAAATTCTGCAGCAGTTTAACACTCTCTTTGCCCCATATGGCAATCAGTATTTACTCTAAGATTTGTAGTTACTCTGTTCATGACCGTCTCATTCGTGACAGCTGTTTGAATGTGGTTTACGGTGTTCCCAGATGTCCATATGGTGGTGATGTTGAGGATGCTAATGCCAGGCAGCAACATTTTTAGCCCCACAGGGCAAGTACTGCATGGTTCATTAGTGCGTCTCATTCATGGTTTCATATTTAAAGGCAGGGTAACTGATTTCTGGAAGCCAATGTTCATATTTAAAATCACCAAAACAAACACGCCTCTACACCAAAAGGGTCTCGACCCTATTTTTGTAGCTCCGGCTCACACATATGTAGCCTTTGCAACCCAGGCAATGATTGGTCTACACGGGACGCGTGCAGCGCGACAAAGTACTGTAATCATTAAAATCAGTGATGCTGTCTACTGTGCACGAGTAGCTCGACAAATCTCCACCATAAAACTGCTGCGGCATTCTATTTATGACGTAAATTAGCTGACACTAGTTTCAAATGATTTTCTGTGGTCGCTTTATCGCGTCCAGTGTAGGCAGACTTTAGCTGTCTTGGTGTGGCATCTGGTGTAGACACTTACCTATCGAGAAGAACCAAAGCAATCTCGGTGTCTGATTGAAGGCCTTCCGCTCTTTGAGTTCCAGCACTGGAAAGCTGATTCGGTATTTACAAGGCTCCAACTTTCTTATCGGCCTTTTCGTTCCACAGACATATCCTCTCTTGTTTTTTTATCTTTCTGTCATTGGTCTCAGCTGTTCCCTGAACGCACTCTCCTCCACATCATTAGTAGACACGCCCCTTACTGCTGATTGGCTACAACTTTGTTTGGGTACTCGGCCGCCACCAACATTATGATGCTGCAGGCCTGGAGGCCCAATTGCACTCTCAGACCTTCATGCTCAGACCTGTCGTCTTTTTAGGCAGTGCCACCTTCTGTTTGGAAGATTACCTAACCTAAATTAAACTGCAACTTACACAGTTTTGCAACTACATAACATTACATAATTGTAACAACGGGTAAAAGACAGACAAAAAAACGGTTTGTTTATCCTCGGTTTTAATTAGAAGTAAGAGCAACTGTTCACAGACGTGCCGCCAGCCAAACTAAAATGTCTTTCACTTCCGGGTTTCCCCAACAACAATATAAAATATGATTTAATGCATTATACATTTGTATTTGTAAATTAAATAGTTCAGTTACTTTCATAGTAATTTATAGTTTTCCTAATTATTAAGGATTTATCACATTCTTTAGTATTGAGTTAGAGCATGGGTGTCAAACTCAGTTCCTGGAGGGCCACAGCTCTGCACAGTTTAGGTCCAACCAGCTACAAATCACACCTGCTTT
>JAUCNO010000710.1:9428211-9439192 GCA_032353835.1 Enteromius viviparus | reverse complement strand
CGATACATATCGATATCGACCGATATGAAACACTGATATCGTGATACAGTTTTCAGCCATATCGCCCAGCCCTACTTATAACCATCCGCTTTTCTAAAGTGTTACCCTTTTTTATTTCATATTCATTTTAAGTATATAATTAGGAACAGTGATTTAAGTCTTAAAGTAATCATTGGTGTAATAATTTGCAATCAGAAGCATTCATTGGAATTTGAACCAAAAGCATTGAATTCCAAAGTCCTAAAGACAGCATTAGTGCAATTATAAAGGAACCGGAAGCTTTCACTGCAATATGAACCTGAAGCATTTAATTCCTTAGGATTTTTGCTACCTCTCAAGGTTGTAATAAATCAAACTCTCTCTCTCTCTCTCTTTTTGTTTCAGAGATCTCAGTGAGTCTGCTCTCCGTCATTGTAACTTTCTGTGGCATTGTGCTGCTCTCTGTCTCTCTCTTCGTCTCCTGGAAGCTCTGCTGGTTGCCGTGGAGAGATAAGGAAGGTGGGGGTCTGAGCTTGACGTCGGGGCTCCTGCCCAGCGGGGCCAGTTTGGGTGGGGTCGGAGGTGGAGGGGGCTCCTCGCTGCTTCCTCCCCTTTTGCAGAGGAAAGATACTCAATCCTCTTCCTCGCTGTATCCCTCGCTCTCGCAGCATGGCCAGCATCACCCCCATTTCTCCGACCTGATGGGGGTGGAGGGGAGCGGAGGGGGGCTGGTGGTGGGGGGTGTGGTTGGGGGTCCGCAGGAGATGCAGGAGCACTCTTACCTAGACATGGACACTTACCCCAACAATGCTGGTGAGCAAAAGTCTGCTGTGTATCAAACCCAGAAGCTCTACTTTACTCTTTGTGAGACCTAAGAGCCAGTGATTGTTGTTAATTATACACCATTCTCTTAACTACTCCTTTCATCTTTTTGTGGCTTATGGTTCCCCGTGTTTTCAGCAAACCTTAAGTTGAGCCAGACATCTCCTGAGTTGCCCCCAGCAACAGAAGGAGGCTCAGCTGTGAAAGACCTGCCCAATGCCCATTCCCAGCAGCAGGTCACCACCAGGTCAGTGACCTTCTCTTCTTTTTCCTGTCTGTGCTTTCTATGTGTGTGTGTGTTTTACAGGATGATGGAGTAAGTGTGTGGTTTGAGTCTTGCAGAATGTGTACAGAATGTTGTATTGAAGTGAAATATAATGTTTTTTCTATTGTACAATATAATGTTGTGAAATACTGTTACAGTTACAGATGAAGAAAACGTACACCGTTTTCTATATTTTCTAAATGTATCATCTTTAGCTGAATTTTCAGCATCATTACTCCAGGGATCCAATGATCCTCAGAAAATCATTCCAAAATTCTGATTGGATGCTCAGAAAACATTTCTTATTGTTAGAAATATTGTGCTGCTTAATATTTTTATGGAATCAGTGATGGATTCAGTATTTATTTGAAGTGCAAATCATTTAAAACAGTAAACTAACCTAACTTAAAATATTTACTTAGATTAGTAATATGCTTTGCCAAGGACTTAATGGGGACAACTTTTCTCACTACTTTTTTTGAGCCCTCAGATTTTTAAATGGTTGTATCTCAGTCAAATATTGCCCTACCCTAACAAACCACACATCAACGGAAAGCATAATTATTCAGCTTTCAGATTATGTAAATATCTCAATTTTGATTAATTGACCCTTATGACTGGTTTTGTGGTCCAAGGTTACATTTGTGGGTATTTGGACCACATTTTGTCAGGTCTACAGCAATCATTCATCATACAGCAATCTTACTGGGTCATAACCTCACATTCAAAAAAGAAATAAATGTAGACCTATGAATAAATTATTATATATTGTACAAAACAGCAAAAAAGAGCTGTATTTTGTTATGACTATTAAGCACTTGGGAAATTTTTCTTACATTAGATTCTCATTATGTTAGTCCAGTATTCTTTGCAAAAAAATAATGAATTTAAATGATCAAATACAAAGGAAGGACATACAAATTGGCCTTCCTTTCATAAATATCATCAGAAGATGTTTGGTTTCGCCTCACCAGTTCTTGTGTTTGTCCATACATGTGTGAGTGCGTTCACCCTCTGGTCTCTCTCCAGGCCTAAGCCCATGACTCACCAGCTTTCCAGCCCTGATTTCCATGGCGAGGAGAAGAGTGAGCAGCTGACCAGCATCGGGCAGATCAAACCTGAACTTTACCGGCTACGCCAGGGAGACCAGGGGGATGGCAAACAAGACACCTGCGGCAAAATCAGCTTCCTCCTGCGCTACGCCTTTAAGTGAGTCTGCTAGGATTCATCTGGTATGGAATTGTCACACAATGTGGATCCATGCCTCTCAATACATCAGTGGGTTATAAATAGATCTCATCGGCAGGGCCCACAATTGAAAAGGCGAGCTGGAGAAAGAAGCAGGGGAGTTGCAGTCAGCACAATGAGTTATAGCCAGGCCTGCCGTGGGCAGCCCGTGCACGTCAGTCCGGGTCCTTTATTTTGCCGTCACGCAGAGGGACATTAGAATGGTGGAAAGTGCTGATGTTTGAGAAATGAAGGAAGGAGAGGCTGTTTTACTCATGAATTATATATGACCAGCCACTTTAAACAGCAGAGCCTGTCAACACATAATAACACAGCACTGTGTTACGGCCAGAATTACAGAGGAGGCCGAGGTAGAGAAAGAGATGAAGATGGGTGAGTGGAGATTGATATCTCGTTCCTTACACATAGGGAGCAGTTCAAATAAATGATTTGACACCTCTGTCCCTGTTCATTACATTATCGGTCTATTATGTTCTGCTGTGAGTTCTAGTTCTAAGGTGAGTATGTCATGATTGCGTGTGCGCGTGAGATGGGAAGCTTTGGAGTTAAAGGGATAGTTCACCTAAAAAAATCTAAATTTGTCCTCATGATGCTTCAAACCTTGCCTTTCTTACTTCTGTGGAACAAGGAAGAGGAATGTCTAAGCGGCTTTTTTTGCATTTAATGAATAGCAGTGACCTCCCTTTACTTTCATTGTATGGAAAAGAGCAGCTTAGACATTCTGCCTAACATCTTTTCTGTTTGGAAGAAAGAGGGATTGAGCTGGTGCTTAGCAGCATATTATTGTAGACTTGATAAATAGGTAGGACAAAATTTGTTAACCAGTTAAGACTTTAGATTTGTGGTTACACTTTGCGTGTGTTCTAAGAAGTTTCAGTTTAAAGTGCATGAAGCCCACAGTAACGCAGCATCTGAGTACAGAATTGAGTTCATTTATGTTGTTTATTGCACTTAGGGATAGTTCACACAAAAATGTGTCATTAGTTACTCACCCTTATGTCCAAATTTGTAAGACCTTTGTTCAGCTTCGGAAAACAAAAATTAAGATTTTTTTAAATACTTAAAAAAAAAAAGAAAACAAATAACTTTTTTCAAAAGCCTATTCTGTTCCAAGGCAGACATTAATTTGTATTTTTGTTCAGTTCTATTTCTTTGTCCTCTTTTTTGTAGTTAGTTTATTAAATTTAAACATTTTACTTATATATATTAAGTAGGCTTTTTTTTTTTTTTTTTTTGTAGTTTTATGCATTTAATTTTAATTGTTAACATCGTGAAATTTCACTGTTGTCTAAATTTTATTTTTAGCAAAAATAACTATATATTGTTAAATTACTCATGTATAAATATAACATTTTTTAATCATTTCGCCCACCTGTAGTATGAGTAAATGAACAGAATTTATTTTTAAAGCAAGTGCAAACGGAAATGTTACTCAGCATTTGCACGAGCGCTAGCGGCCAAGATTGTTTCTCATCCCCATGTGTGTTTAATTGACATCATCACACCTCCTGCTATGGTGTTTCGTTTGCAGTACATCAATGCGACTATGTCACAGCTACATGCATTTTGGGAATAGCGGGCAGGTTGACACTGTCAGTCAGAGTCGCATCCGGTGGGACGTAGCTTTCTATCAGCACAGCAGTAGGCCGATAACACATGCGTCGCGGAGGGAATAACAGCTATTTCTAACCCATTGTCTATGAGGGTTGGAGTCGAATGATGTTTTATTGTTATTTTAATTTATCCATCTATTTGTCAGATTCCAGCTGAGTGCCGATCATTAAGTTGTTCGGATGAGCACTTTTAGACAGCATGTGCATGACTTTTATTTGAGGTCTTGTTTTGTTTCGTAGTGATATTGTAAATATAGGGGGGGGGTGGCTTTAAATGCTCGCTCTAATGTGGGCAAGATAGAGCCTGTCATTTTCATTCATAGCCCTGGGTGCTAATGGCACCCTGCGTTTCTACAGACCAGCCTGATTTAAAGTGTGCTGTTGTGCTGCATACCAGTTGACGGGAGATTTATTTTCTAATTCCACTAAACTGATATAATGTATATTAGACTGGACAGCTCAAAATGCATCTGGGTGAGACAGTTTTTTTCGAACTTTAAATGTCAACAAGTACCTTCTTTTGCAAACTGATGTCATTTTGCTATTAGCAAGCATGTCTTTTGGGCCACACATGCTGAAAGCGACTAAATAGCAGTAAATTCAGCGTGTCTGTGCTGTTGGTTGCTAGAAGATGTTCTGATTTAACCACTATCCAACAATTTGATAATCAACACCTGCAAAATAATTTTTGTGTCATTTAAGCAAGACAGTTGCGTTTTTGTAGTAGTGATGTTATGTGTGTTTATGTTCGAGTTAGATTGGGGGGGGGGGGGGGTTGGTTCATTTGCAGCCCTTTTAAATAGAATTGTAAAAGTTACTGTCATGGAGAGAGGTGTGTAGGGAAGTGACTTGTTGATATTGCCCTTCGTTTGTTAAGCGTACTATATTAGATTCGTCATTAATGTGAGTTGCTGTTATTTAGCCTACTATCTGCCCTCTTTTTTAACTTTGACCACCAGTCCCATCAAACGTCTCTGCCCTTCCCTGAATCAACTGATGTGTTTTTTGTGGAAGTAAAGAGCATGACTTTAATAATTATATATTTTTACATAAAGTAGGTACGAAAAGTTTTCAGAACCCCCTTATATTTTACACTCTGTTTTATGTTGCAGCCATTTGCTAAAATCAAGTTCATTTTTTTTCTTCGTTAATGTACACACAGCACCCCACATTGACAGAAAAACAAAAAGGGGTTTGAATGTTTTCCGTACCCACTGTATATGAATGTACATGACCATTCAAAAGTTTGGGATCAGTTATATTTTTTTTACTGGAATTAAAAAAATCTATTGAAAGGTTGCAATTATTTGATCAAAAATATAGTAAAAACAGATTATTATTGCAATTAAAAATAAATTTTTTCTGTTTTAATATATTTGGAAATGTAAATTTCCAAGTATATTTTAACATCATTAGTTTTCAGTGTCACATGATCCTTCAGAAATCATCATATATTTATATATATATATATATATATATATATATATGAAACTATAAACCAACTATATTACTGCTTATTTGTACAAGGCAAGCTCTGCTGAGCTTTATCACATCACTTGAAGTCACACATATTGCTGGAAATCACCAAATGTCCTTAAAAATGAATCTCTAAAAATGAATAGCCCCTTAACCCTTGTCTTGATACGACTGCACAATGACAAATTATTTAATATGGCACTTACAAATTGGAAGTTAATATCACATGTTAAATTTATTCGCTTCCATGCTGATTGAGTTAAGATTTGTACCATGTCATCATCGCACAATCTTTATGATTGACATGTCAGTCTAAGGCCGTATTGTATTTCTTCTGGTGT
The DNA here is from genome assembly GCA_032353835.1 of Enteromius viviparus. Lineage (NCBI taxonomy): Eukaryota > Metazoa > Chordata > Actinopteri > Cypriniformes > Cyprinidae > Enteromius > Enteromius viviparus. The sequence goes on along the minus strand of JAUCNO010000710.1, from coordinate 9,433,448 downwards.
TCTCCCACACCCGGCGTCGCTGATTTGTTTAAGTGTCCTAATGAAAGGGTGACGCATTTGTTAACACTGAGAGACACTTTCTAACAAGGCCTGATTAGCAACCACAGAGGTTCCCCCGCCTCTCTTATTTACATCCGCACAAACACTGGGTGAGCCTAGCGCTTCAGAAGTTGCTTGGCACCAGACCGCAACAACCTCGCTGCAGTCTAGCCATGAAATGACCTATGGTTTGCTTCATAATAAGCTCTGGATTATTTATAAAGTCCGGTGTTGGAGGCCACAGTCATTGCATTACACATCAAATATTCATGTCTTTATATTCACATTAGGGATGTATTATCTCATATATTCACGTTCGTACAAGATCCATTTAGCTTGCACAGCACAAGTACGGCTCCGTCCATCTGTCAATTAATTCCAAGCCGTTGAGCCGGGCCATACAATTGGCACCTCCTCTCTTTGTCCCCCTGTTTTTCTGAACCTGACAGCCATTGAGCCTCACTGAACTCGATGCTGCAGCGCTGTCCTGATACTGGCCTAGATGTCAGCCTGTTTCAACATAAACCGACGCTCTTGTCATTGCTGCTTAGATGACGCTGAAATGAAATCGCACCAAGGCTAGCCAGCGCATACATTTCCAGATATTTCAAAGTGAATTACGGTGACGCTGACATATCTTTCTTACAGCACGGAGCAGCTGGTGGTTAAGATACTGAAAGCCCTGGACCTCCCGGCGAAGGATGCCAATGGTTTCTCCGATCCTTATGTCAAGATCTACTTACTGCCTGATAGGAAGAAGAAATTTCAGACCAAGGTATCTTTTTTATCCTAGCGAGGCAGCAGTCAGCTCGCTGCTTTTACAATAATCCACTGTTCAGATGGCAGACCCTCTTAGGACTCATTAAGATCTGGTTGCGTTTCTCAGCCTGCCTGAGGATTTTTTTTTCTTTTTTTTTCCAGTGCCCTAGTTCATCTAAAAATACATCTCTATCAGTCGGTGCATTTTAAATTAACTTTATGCTTTTGCAGTTTTGATGTTAACCAATCTCTTGTTCACTCTCTCTCAGCTCCTCCGCTTATCTAATTTCCTTCACTTCCTCTCATTTCCACTCGGGCTTTTCGTGGCTCTGGTTTGCAGGTGCACAGAAAAACTCTCAACCCGGTTTTTAATGAGACGTTCCAGTTCGGCGTGCCCCTGGCCGAGCTGCACTCGCGCAAGCTCCACTTCTCCATCTACGACTTCGACCGCTTCTCCAGACATGACCTCATAGGTCAAGTAGTGGTGGAAAACCTGCTGGACTTCAGCGAGGGCACCGGGGAGAAGCCAATTTGGAGAGACATCGTAGAAGGAACCGCGGTGAGATAATGGCACAAACACATATTAAACCTTCATTAGCTCATAAACAGAGTGGTGAGAGTATTTGATAAGGTTAAGGCTATGAGGGACACAGCAGTGGCTACTGGGTTTGCGCACATCAATATAACATACTTTTTGTTACACTGACTTTTGGGGCTGCACAATTAATCAAATTTCTAGTCGCAAATACAATTATGGAAGCTACAATTATATAATCCTTCTAAGAGGCAATTAATTGTTCAAAATCCACTTATGCTATTCTGTGTGCTTAAGATTTGTTATTGTCTTTCTACATGTTATCTTGAGGGTTTATACATTGTTTTAAATGTAGTTTTTAGTTTAGTTTTTAATTTAGTATAGCATTATAATGCTATGCATATTTAAACTTTTTTTTTATTTAAAGAACCCGATGTATTGTATAGTTCACGTTTTAGGTTTAAAACTTTAGAAAAGAGATATGTTTATATATCAGTTGGTTTAAGCTAATTTTCATCTACAAATATGGCATGCATTTGCTTCAAGCAAGGGTTTAAGCATCATTTAATGTAAATTGTGAGGATCACAATTTTAAGGGAATAATCAACAATTATGATTTTTGTCATAATCGTGCAGCCCTATTGACTTTACAACAATAATGACTATTTAGCAGTGTTGTAAGATGTAGTTTTAGTTTTGGGTTATAGGTTATAGGTTAAAACACAATCTAGTAGGTAGAAAATTCAATTTCATTGTTAGTTTCTGGTCAAAGCTGTACACCTTCTAGCCACATCCATTTGGTTGCATTGTGAGTTCTTTTAGCACTTGATTTATGCAGATTATTTAACTCCACAAACACGGCAAAAAAGACCGGTTCTGAGGGCTAGGTTATGGAGGATGCAGAACGGTGCACTACAACAGATGTTTGACTACTATATTAAGACTGTACAGCAGGGCTATTTAACTTCAGTCCTAGAGGGCCACTGTCCCGGGAGTTGAGTTACAGCCCTAGTCAAACACACTAGCAAGAAATCCTGTACCCCACAATTTTCAACACACATGTCTGTCTTTCTTCTGCAAAACAAAAAAAAGAAAGTATTTTTTTAAGAATGAAGGTACCCTATCTGTTTTGATTACCATTTGCTCCCAACATGTGGACAAAGTGTTTTCTGCTTCACAGAAGAAAAAAAGTTGGGTATATAAATGATGATAGAAATGTAATTTTTTGGTGAACAGTTGATTAGGTTGAGTTGTGTTTTAGAGCGTGGTTCAATCTAAGTCCTGCAGGAAAGTGGCCATCCAGGTCCTGAATAGAATAGGCTTGCTGAACTACAAGTAGTAGACAGAAGTAGAGAGAGGAAGTCAAGGGGAGAGAGGGGGCAGGGTGGCAACATGACCTGGGCCAGACTCAAACCTGTGAGCACCACTGCTCAGTATGTCAAAGCACTCACACTGAACACATCGGCATTACGCCAACACCTCAATAGGAAATGCTGGAAGTGTGCTTGACTACACCAAACCTCTGGATGTGTGCCAAGATATAACACTCTTCTCCTTTACTTGATCATTATTTGATGAATTAGGGCTGTCGTCAATAAAAATATGCACAAATGTCTCTTTTGAGCAGAACTGCTTTCCCTGGGCAGTACATACGCATTGTTAATTACACAAGACAAATAGCACTGCGTTTTGTGAATAAAGTAAATCTTCTTACACTTACACTAAAAAATGTTTTTCATTGAATAAAGGCTTGTTTGTCCTGTTTTTAGAGTGGTATGTGAATTTCAGTTTGTGCTGGATTTCTTAAGAACCTTAGCCAGGACAGATATTTTAATAATGGTGGTATGGTACTTGCATATTTCTCTTAAGAGAGTTGAAAAGCCCTTTTTTATATTCATGAGACGTTTTTCACAATTGAAAATCATGCGTGATTACATGCTAAGTCGGTGATGATGATGTGTCCTTGGGGATGTTGGTAGCAGAGGTTTGAGGAGATCTTGTGATGCATGCACTCGTCCTTCCAGAGAAAATTACGTGGAATTAGTGAAGGTCAACTGTGCAAAGGTGCCTTTTTTTCAAGAGCACTCCAGAAATTGCAACTGCATCTTAATAGAGCAGTTTTTAGAAACATTTATATCATCATTGTAGAATATTGTTATTTTAAAATGTGTTTGTACCTTTGGAGAACAGAGAGAATAAATCAAATCAAATACGAGCTGCAGTGTGCTTAAATAAGGTAGATGAAATTTTCCACAGCACGACTAGGTCAAATGAAGGAAAGAAGATAAATCTGCCACAATCTACTCTCTGTCTGACGAGACAAATCTAAAAATTATTCAGTGAAGCATGCTGGATTTGAGTATGTTTCTGACATTTGTGTGTCTGACAATTGAATGGATGTAAATGAAATGTTTACATGCAGGATTCAGCCAATCGGCTGCTCTGTTGGCATTATCGGATTTACTTACTCAGCTGGTTAAAAAAAAAAATGACTTGAGGAATAATTTATTTTTTGAGGTGCTGGTGTATAACCAAAAAAAATAAAAAATCACATCACGTGTATGGACACAGACCCAAAGCTGGCAGCTCCTATAGTTCTTGGAGATGTACCTCAGATGCTTGACGTTTTTGATGAAATATTGCAGCTCTTTCTGTTTACCTCTGCTACCCTTGTTCTTTTTTCATCATGGCTGATGATTAATTCTGTCTGGCAGAACAAGAACTTGAGAGAAAGATGAAAAAGGTTCAACAAAGAGTGTAAGGGAAAAACAACAGACCTAGCATCTTAACACATACGCTTCAGTTAGGTCTACCCATTTGATTCTTTAAACTCATGCAAGTGATAATGTGACGAATGTAAATACATTTTTAATCTGAATTAAACATACACTGTATGGACAAAAGTATAGGGACACTAACCTGTCAATTATGAAATTATTTTAAAAGATTTGACAAAATAAGTAAAAATAATAATAATAATAATAAAAAAAAAAAATATATATATATATATATATATATATATATTTTAAATGTGGTATTATGATAGGATGCCAGCTTTGCAAGTCATTTTTAAAAAATGTTATCCCTGCTTGATATACCATGATCAACTGTTTGCAGTATTATTGAAAAGTGGAAGTGGCAATGTGTTTATGCAGTTTGAGGTTTAAAAAAACACATTATTTTCCACATACTGTACATTATTGTTTCTCCTCTAAGCCCCACCTTCTGAAACGGGTCAATTTGTACAAAGATCATTATTTTAAAAAAGTGAGGTATGCTCTGATTGGCCAGCTATCAATTGGCGGATTGACTGAATACCGCAAGCATCTGATGAAAATGTTACAACCCTTACCATAACGTCCGAGCGTTATGACACCAAAACAATAGAACACATTACATGTTGCATCCAGTAGGGAAATAATTACATATTATTATGACTTTGCTTTGCATTGCATCTCATAAACTTAACAACATGTCTGCATTTGTGATCTGAGAAATGATAAGCAGCATTACCCTTTACTGCTCAAAACTCATGTACGAATAGTAAGTAGCAGGTTCTTTTAATAAGAATACGTAACATATATAAAGGTTGTGAGTCAGAAGCGCCAGACTGTCCTTGCAGAGGTAGAATTGCTCCGTTTTATAGTCTCTGTGCACAGCCAGCATATGTTGCTCTGCAGGTTTAGGATCAGCTCTCACTTTAATATTTGTCCTCTTTTGCATGTGTAAGCATTTAGGCAGTGTTATGAATATAAACCAACTCTGTGATGTAGAAAAGTGGGGGCGTGTTTAAATTAGCCGTTTTAGGGGGGTGTGGACAAGTCATAACTAGGGGTGCACCGATCCGATATTAGGATCGGATATCGGCTCCGATATTGAAAAAATAGCTGGATCGGGGATCGGA
>JAUCNO010000710.1:9344139-9424091 GCA_032353835.1 Enteromius viviparus | reverse complement strand
TTACATGCAATGCACTTTAGGTTATGGAATAGTGTTTATTTTATTGCTGATTGCAACTGTTTTGTTTACTTGTTTACTGCAATACTGCAAACCTATTGTTCATATTTTCAATGCAGAAAATGCACTTGGAAGAAATAAATGTTATGTCTTCAAATTTTTTTGTGTTTTATCTTTTTAATGAAAGGAAAATGCTAAAACCAAAATATATTAAATATACAAAAGATACAAAGCCATATATATATATATATTTTTTTTTTTGCAGTTCATAATGACTAGTCGACTAGTCGTTAAGGTAGTCGATGACTAGTCGACTATTGAAATAGTCATTAGTTGCAGCCCTAGTATATGTATGTTTTTTTTTGTTTTTTGTTTGTTTTTTTTATTCACAGGCCAGTGAATTCATAATATTTACATAAATTTTCATAAACTTTATATAAAATAAAATATTTATTTACTGTTATTAAATTAAAATTGTATTATTTCATTTTGTATACACTGGTGTGTGTGTGTACTTAAACACCTCATAAGAAAAATTGTATATAGATTGTCAGAATTGTAATTCCTTACATATTTAGTTAAGACTTGTCTTAAGTAAGATTTGTTTTGAGGCCCTGTGCACATTTAAATAATTAAATCATATATAAATTGTTTGTTGTAGAAGCAATACATTCTCAAAGAAGCCTCAGATCTGCAGTTTTTCATCACTGGACATTATATTGATTACCAAAATATAACACCAGAAATACTTATAATAATGATAATAAATAAGTACTGTTTCAAAAGTGTGTTAACATGATCTTCGTGATCCTCTGTAAATATGATAAACCTAACCCCTTTTATGTTTATTGTAATTGGCTTGCCATTAGCCTAGCTCCTTTTTTACAAGGTAAGTTGAAGCAGTTGTTTTCCACATTATGCTGTAAGTGCTTGAACCTAAAAAAAACACAGAGGACTTACAGGTTTGGGACGATACGCGGGTGGGTAATTAATGACAAAAGTAAAATTTTTGGGTGAATTCTCTCTTTAACTAGCTAAATAAAAATGTGTTCATGCAGCAGCTAGCTAGCAGTGAATCAGATAGGTTAAATGCACATACATACAAAACTAATTATGCAGTCACACGCTTGAAAATGGGCATATTTTGTGAACTCTAGAATAACATCATGTACAAAAATGAAAACATACTTGTACGCAAATAAACCTTTATGACAATACAGCGTTTTGGGACAACCAAAAAAATAGCCTAAATGATGTCTTTTGGGCTTTTCTTTAATTCTGTCATTAATCCATCGCATGTCTTTTTCTCAGATGAGCAGTGTTCAGATGCAACCTGGACAGGTCCCACCCAATCAAAACTTCCTCAACAGACCGCCGGGCCCCATCCCCGTTACGCATGGCAATGTGCAACAGCAGGTAAAGCAGCAGTGCTTCCCCCTCTCCGCTCTCCCCTGCCCCGCTCTCTCTCTCTCTCTGTCTCTTGCCCTGTGCACTCACCCTTTTTGTATTTCTCCTCGGCTTGAGATATGAATGTGCATGCTGTTCTAAACCCTCCTGGTCTCCTCCTCTCTGTCCCTTTCTTTCTGCCTCAGTCTGTGGTGGTGGGCTTGCCCTCTGTCAGTCAGGTCGCACTGATGGAGGACCAGCAGAGACAGAACAACATGGTGAGAATCATCAGCGTAATTATACATGCATGTACGCGCCCACACACAGGAACATGTTTTCTGCAAGCACAGGGATTCACAACTTGATTTTCTGCCGTTTCTCCCTCTTGTGAACAGCGTTGTGTATTAAAGGGGACATAGCTGAAAGAAGTCTCTTATGCTTGCCAAGGCTGCATTATTAAAAACAATTTACCCAAACTCTAATCCAGACCTACCCTAACTATATGGACATCTAGTTGCTTAATATTATGCTTGGTGCTTAAATGTATTGTAAAAAAAGCAGTTTTTTTGTTATTGATACGAACCCCAAACGTTTGAATGGTCCATCTATTAAAACTAAGCTGAAAAAACAGATAATTCAGAGTGTATAATAGTGTTGATGAGCACAACTGACCTCAGTATTCAGCACCATTGCAGTGGAGTTATTTTAAATGCAAAGAGGTTAGGCAAACATAACAGAAGACATTTACATATAGATGTCTTAAAGTTGCAGCCTGCTTAAGGGTCAAAAAGTGGATGGTGTCACAAGTTAAGTCTGCTTTGCAGCTTATTCTAAGTAACCCTTTGCTAAATGGCAACTAACATAACACAGCAGAAGCAGTGTAGTTCATCCCATTCCTGAGTGGCTTCTTTTGAAAGCGTGACAAGTGTAATCCATCTTATTCCTCTACAAATCAGTACTATGAGTCAGTTCTTTTTAGTGAATCTAAATAAGTGTGACCAGTGTAGTCTTGATTTCCCAGATGAATGACCCACAGTGTATAGTTATGATTAATTGAAAAGAGCCAATTGAAAGAGTCGTTCATTTGGGAATTGGACCACAGTACACTGGTCATGCTCTATTTTTTGGATTCAATAAAAGAATCGACTTTCGTGCGGAAATGTGATGGATTACACTGGTTGCACTGGAAAACATTCTCCAATCAGTGTATCTTTCTAATAAAATGAAAAACATACAGTGTTATCAGTGTATGCTTCATGTTTTACCTGAGGCTGTTGAGTTTTTCTTGTGATGTTCGGTTAAAAAAAAAAAATAGTAAGTACTTGTTTTTTTCATATAAAAAAAATACATAAATTAATGCATGCAATATGTTTGTTTAAATTATGTAATGCATAGTTAAGGCCAATACTGAACTCCATTTGATCTTTAAATAGCCTGGAATCACGAATTTTCTTTCTTTATTTTTTTGTGGTTCCCATCCATAGAATAAACAATTCTGCTTGTGAATATCTACTTTTTCCTAACTGTCTCATACTAAACTCTGAATATCTGTGTGAATACTGGTCCATGGGCTGAGACTAAAAGAGAGTGGAAAATGGTTATGTAAAACTAAATACGACTGTATTTGATGTGAGAAGCCTTGACTTGTGTTATAAGTGGACTTATGGGAAGGATACTACAAAGTGTGGAATATGTCCCTTTTAATAACTTTAACGCAGTAACAGTGGCTCTGTATTCACGGTTCTCTCCTGTGAGACTTGCGCACAGAACTAGAAATTATGTAATGCAGTGTTTTACAGAAGCCTTTTCATGTCCACTTACTTTCTATCTTCATCACTGTGGTTTTGATTTTCATTAGCTCAGAGCAGCCGCAACAGGTAATCAGCAGCCACCGGTCACAGGTGCTCCGCCCAATCAGGTGGCCCAAGCTCAAGCCCAGCCTCCTGGTGGCATGCTTCGCCTCCCAAACCCAGGCGCAAACCCCCAACTCCGCAGTCTCCTCCTCAGCCAGCAACCTGTAAGTGTGTGCAGCGATTAGCACATGAAGCCCTTCTATAGGACTTCCTTAAAGAGACCGTTCACCCAAAAATGAAAATTGTGAATGAGTTAACCAAACTCATGTTGTTCCGAACCTGTAAGACCTTCGTTCTTCTTTGAAATACCAAAAATATATCTAAATCCGAGAGCTGTGTTTCCCTGCGTAGACAGCAACACAACTACCAAGGGCCAGAGAGGTAGTAAGGATTATTAAAATAGTCCATGTAACATCAGTGGTAATTTTATGAAGCAAGTAGAATACTTTTTTGTGTGGGGGAAAAAAACTAAATAACTTCATTCAACAATTCTTCTCTTCTGTGTCAGTCTTTGATGCTCGTTCATGACAGGGTTCAGATGATTGGCTACTGCTGATGACTGACAGACATCAGAGTGTTGAAGCGGCGATGTAATGTCCTTCCCTTATCCCCTCTGAAGCAATTCACAGCATCCCAATATTGTTTTTAGAAAGGAAATGACGTGTACTACAGAAACCCTAAAGGGAGTAAATGCAAGATGTTATATTGTTGGGTAATTATACTGTATTTAAATTGAGGGCATAAGGAAGCTGCTATCGGGTTATTAGAAATGCTGTTATTTCACATTCGAGGTTCGCGATTACATGTACACCTACTGTACCACATGTCATGGTACTCTCATGAACGTGTGTCGAAAACTAATTAAAAAAAAGAGGACTGTTACAAGGATGAAGGAATGTCTTATTGGTTTGGTTGAATTTTTTGGGTGAACTATCCCTTTAAGCTGCAGTCACACTAAAACTTGAGCATGTGAAGTTTCTACATATGCGGCAAAGATTGTAATATGTCGGCACACCACACACTGGAGCATCTTAACAACATTCGACTAATAATTCCTAACTCAACAATTAAACATGATGCATAAAAATATGTAGTCCAGCATATTTAATGTTTGCATTCTTTTGCATACAGATAAGAGGTCACATTGTGACGCATCAATAATCTACGCTTCGCACGTCTTGGTGTGATATGAATGCACAGGTCAAGAGTTCACCAAACTTTGAAACGCAGCAAAATTCGCATGAGCTTGCATTTCCTGTCTCCCGCATTTGCATACTGTAAAAATGGAAGTCAATGGAATAAAAGGTGCCATTCACAGCTCGGCTTGCTTTTATATTCCACAATCTCTCTCTCTGCAGCAGGGCGGGATGCAGGGCATGCAGGGAATGCATTCCATCCAACAGATGGTCCATACTGCACCAGGAGGGGGCGCTCAGATGCAGCCTCAGTGGAGGCAGGCACACCAAGGTAGCGCTTAATTTCCAGTACAGTATCATTAGCACAATTTATTTTTATCACATCTGTGACCTCGTTAATTGTGTAAGAGATTCATTTATTTGCTGTGGCTTGTACTGCTGTTTATAATCTTTTTGTAAACCGCTTGGATACATTTATGAAAATGTAATATTCCCACAGGTCAGCTGATGATCCCTACAGGTCCACGGGGTCCAGTCGCACAGAATCCTGGGATGCCTCCGGTGTCGAGCGTTATGGAGGATGAAATTCTTATGGACCTTATCTAAGGACTGCTTTGCCCATCATTCTTTGCATTAGAGGTTTCATGACTGAATCCAGAAGTCATCTAAGCTCTTCTTTTTACTTTTTGTTAGAAACTGTTTAGAGTGAGATCAGGAATTTATTTTCAGACTTGCAAATTCGTTAATGCATTTACACACGCACCTATCACCGTATCATGTGGGTGGTGGCTTAACTGTACATACTGACAGACCGAAGAGCAAGACGTTCCATCACTCCGCACCTCCTCTCGCCTCAAGATTAATCACAGGAATCCGGTTACTATTGTATTTTTATGAAAGTTTTACTTTCGATCGCTTTTACTTTTTCTTAATTTGTCTTTTGAAGTCTAGTATGTTGTTTTATGAAAATGAATAAAGTTAATTTTCTCAAGCAATTTTTGTGTTTGAGGTCTTCCTTAAAGTGATGCTCCACCCACATCATTTGCTCACACTCATGTCATTCCAAATCTGCACGCAACAATTTCTGTTGAATACACACACACACACACACACACACACAAAACGATACTTTGATAAGTATCGTTTCAGTTCGCATTGACTTCCATTGTATTTTTTTGTCCTTGGAAGTCAATAGCAAACACCAACATTCTATAAAATATCCTCTTTTTTTTGGATCAGCACGAGGATGAGCAAATGTTACTCTTCTGGTGGACTGTCCCTTTAAGGCAAAGTATTTGTTTGCGTGTCAACCTGTTAGTGCTGTGATAGCAGCGGACGAGTGACTTAAATAGACTAGATGATAGGTTGCAAAACGCTCGATTCTGCCAAATGGTGTCACGGCGTTAAAATTAACCACTCCAATATGTCATGGAACCATACAGTGGACCTCTGTGCCAAGTAGTTCTACCAGATGGCAGCACTTGGCCACGCTTTCCTTGGCATAACACATAATCAGGCTGGACACAGACACAATGTTCTACTACAATTCACACATATACCGAGACGTCTTGGATCTGTGTGGTCCTATATGCATAACCTGACACTGAACCATTCTGATTAACCATCTTGTGTGCTGAACAAACACTTTTAATGACCGAACGTGACTATCCCATTATGCTTATTCTTTCAGAGCACCCTAAGGCATTAATTATGAAGCGCCATGTGACATTACTACATATCTGTCACATTAGGAATGCGTGTTCTGAATCCATCGCACCAGTAATGGGAACACGGGCGCACAATGCGAGTTACCAAGCGCTGACATTCAGGAGAATTAAACAGCCTCCGGTCAGAGAGCAGTCGAGCGGTTTTACTGGCGTGCACGTTTTTGTATGCTTTTTCGCGTGCAGACCTTTTAGTATACAGACACACATTCTCACACAGACAGGAAGTGATGTTAGTCCCTGTCACCTGGGAGACGGAGACGGTTGCTAAGATACACTGACACTGGGATCTGATTCTAAGCTTTCTCTCCATCCCTTCCTCACTCACACACGCCGCATACACTAGATAGAGGCTCTTCTGTCTCACAGTGACGGCTGCTCATCCCTTTTGCTGCCATCCAGGTCACGTCAACAGCTGAACAACTGTGGGCTACGCGCCCTTGCATTTATTCCTTCTTTGTTGTGTGTTTTTTTTTTTACTTTCACACTTTCTAGTCTGTACTTGTTCCTATTTAAAGCCTCGGTTTAGATAGCACTCCTTGGGATACGCAGACTGTTTGCACTTATCACAGTTTGATGTGTGTTGATGCACATTTTCTGGCTCGTTATTGTCTAAATAAAGTAGCATCGCAGTGAGTAAATGGCTGCGGCGCAGACAGTGATGACTGGTGCCTCTGCTTCAGTATATTAAGCCTAACGTGAGGAGTTGGGCCATTCTGCTCACTCATCTGGAAGAGGGAGTATTGTTGCAGTTCCAGTGGCTGTATGGCTGCATTTAATCTTGCAGCGTCTGCTCGATCCACGTCGAGCTGTGTCCATGGGAATAAGTGGGTCACGGAGCCGCAGAGAGTTTGTTTTAGGGGGCGCTCGCTTTGACAGACTTTTGTTTTAAATGTAAAACACAGTGGCAGGAGAACGGAAGTCAAGTGTTGTTTGATTCCAGAGACATTTGAAAAAGTGGTGCTGTTGTAGGACCTCCAGGGCAGAGATGCATCTTTGGCCTTAATGGATGTGCATTGACCGAGGCTTGGCATGCAGGTGTGTTTTCTTGTTATTTTCGAAAGCCTAATCCATTCCGTATCCAAAATGCAAGGATCTGGGGGTTGGAATTTTTTTTTTGTGCCTTAGAGGGAGCTTTTGAGGGGTTTGGGTTCTGACAGTGAAGATGTTTATTGGGTGTAATTGCACCACTGTAGGGAAGCTGATCTGTTTCTTGTATGACCCGTAAGGAAAAAGCAGCTGAGCTCCCCGCAGTGAGTTGGACCGGATCGCGCAGGAGCACCACTTTGCCCTCTCTCTGAACGGGTCAGACCATGTGAGAAGGGAAAAAGAGGACAAAGAAAGATGTAATGCATTTCGTTCACAGCAAGACTAAGCCTTCTGCAAATCCTGACCTGACGCTGTACAGCGGCTGATGTACAGCTAAGAAAAGGAGGTGCAACTGAGAGGTCTGATAGGAAATATATTAACCAATAGCACAGCCCATTGAGAGACGGTGTGTGGAAAGACAACACAAGAGCTTATCGAAACGGCTTCGCTGCAGTGGTGTGTTCACGGTGCTCACGTTGGTCAACAGACTTCACCGTGTTTTGATTGGTTCGGTCCACTTGCTTTTTAATCTCGCTTTTATGCTCAAGGTTGACGTGTACCTTTTGTTTCGAAGGGGCGACGGAAGCAGTTCTGGCTCACTTGTGCCCCAGGCAAGACAAAACATGAACAAATGACATTAACAAAAAGCTTTTTATATACTAATATGCGTTAGGTCAGAATGTGAACTCGGGTTCCTTTGCTTGCCATGCATTTTCACTGAAAAAGGGCAGCTTTGATTGTTTTAAAAACTCATTGTGTGATCCACAGAGAAAACAGATCAATAAAATTTCAAGCAACATGAGGGTGAGTAAACAAGAATTTCCACCGTTAAAGCAAATGATCTGCAAAAAGGGTGTCTCAATTGCACCTGTCACATTGAGAATGAGTTTTAGACAAATATTTTTGACTATATGCTGATAATATTCTTCCGAATTATGAGTGACTTGCTGATATAACTTTTTTTATAAATATAAATAATATGGTTATTAACACGTACACTTTATTTTGATAGTCCACTTTAGACATTCTACCAACTATAAGTAACTTTGTAACTACATAGCAACTAATTCTCATTCGTTTGCAACTACGCCTATATGCCGCTTTGAATTCTCAAGCACAGGGTAGCAGGATTGATTCTGATTGGTTGTCAATGGTTCTATCGTTCATCAGCTGGGAAAAAATTGTTGTGAAAGTGATTTCAAGCCTCCCAGTTTTCCTCAAAAATATCTTGCATTGTGTTTCGATATGGCAAGCCGTTTAAACATTTAATCTATAAACTGCACTAGTATCTATTTCCATGTTACTAGTACTTACTTTTTTAGATACTAGTATATTATCCATTAAGTACTGCATTAGTAGCCTGGGCCCGCCCATACTTCCTGTCACGCTACATTCTCTTTCGCGAGCAAAGTCAGTCTGGCCAAGCTGACGTTTTAGAGCAAAAAAGTGGGAACCAATGAGAAACGAGCTTCCCCGTCTTTCAAACATGGCGTGTATCGAGCAGCAACAATCGTTCGACTCTGCTGTTGCAGCTGTTTTGAGAAATTTTCATTACAAGTTTTTTTTGAAAACGGAGCAGAAGTAATTAAAGTAAGTAAAGACATTTTTTCTACTGCTTCAATGAAGCTAGCTACAATTGGTTACGGTGGCTTCAGGTTCCGTCGCTACACATTCGTCATCGGAATGAGTGGTCTGATTGGTTTTAGATTCGTCCAGTATTATACAGAGGCATCTGAGGCAGGTTAAGCCCGCCTCCCAGAAGGCAGTTAGTAAGGCAGCTTGGCAAGGCTTAGCTCCTATGAGCTTAACAGTCGCGAAAGCCAGGCTACTGCATCAGTGCTTTCGTTAACTACTAGTACTTTAGGAACTAGTGTCTTTTCTAAAGTTACTAGTACTTATTTGTTAGATACTAGTACGTGAATCCTCACGTTCTGATCTTTATACTGCTTTTTGATTGCTTAAAATTAGAATGAATAAAGCTGTAATGTGTCACAGGCAGGTATCAGTTCAAATTTAATAAAACATTTTACATAATCTTGTCAGTTAATAATGAGTTAATGATGTTGGTTGGTTAGGAAAAATAAAATTAGCAAAATTCCTATTTTCAATGCAGTCTAATAAAGGTTAATCAGGTTAAAATATTTACAATACATCTCCACCTGCTTAAGAATAGCTTGTTTCTTGATGAAGTACATAGCCTATAACAAACAATAATTAAATTGTCGTAATTAACTGTCATAATTAAAAATCATAATCGGTGTCCTGCTCAGTCCTGCTGTGATGACGAGAGGTTTCTAAACCTGATTATTTCTAATTAACTTAATTATTTCTACATGAATATTTTAAACAAAATAAGGATATTACTTTTGGAATAGCCAGTCACTATTTCACTATAATATGCAAAACTGAGTATTTAAGAATAAATAAAATAATAAATATAAATACTAGTATCGACTGAATAAGTACTAGTGTCTTATAAATAAGTAGTAGTATACAATAAGTACTATTACCTAATAAATAAGCACTAGTATCTAATAATTAAGTACAAGTATCTAATGAAAAAGTACTAGTATCTTAATAAAATACACTAGTACCTAAAGAATAAGCACTAGTGCTAAATGGAAAAGATACTAGTATCTGAAAAATAAGTGTACTAGTAATACTAATACTAGTGCAGTTTGTAGATTAAATGTTAAAACGGCTTGCCATAGTTCCGAAGATGAACAGAGCTTTTACAGGTTTGGAACCACATGGGGGTAAGTGATTAAGGACTGAATTTTCATTTAAGGGTGGAGTAACGCTTTAAGCAAACAATTTTTTAATGTTCTAATGACTGATGACATGTTATTGCAAAGTTACTTACTGTAAATAGAATGTCTAAAGTGGACTTAAAATGAAGAGTTAGCAATAATACACTTTTTTTTTATCATCTTATGAAAATTTTATAAATAATTAAATCTAATTCTAAGAATATGAAGATATAATCCTTAAAATATTCAGAATATAAACAAATTATACAAAATCATGAGCATAGACAAACAAAAAAATTGTTCCTTTCATGTCCTTGTTTAACACGTCCCAATATACATTACAGCAGGCTACTTTAACTGTGGGATAGATCTAACGCTGCTGTTTCCACTTGGTATTCTGGACTAGAACTGTAGTAATAAGCTGATAACCACAGCTGGAAAAATTTTAAATCCGTTTCTATCATGACAACGCTCTGAAGATTTTAGCATGGTAATGGATGTGACAGTGTTAATATATTTGGGCTTGGAGAAATAGATCCGATACAGTGCTGCTGCTGCGGTTGGTTATTGCTGTTGTTGTAGATTATTGTTGCTGCAAAGCAAGTACAGGACCTTGCTACTGCCAATGCATATACACTGATACAGTACAGTGAGTATTTCAAACGCACACTGCTGCTGCACAAATAGCATACTGTATATAATAACTTGTAGCCGATTTATACACGTGGAGCTGGGGAGGGTTACAGAGGAACTCTAAAAGCCTGCTGTGACATTCTGACAATCCATTTAAATATAAAGCTGTAAGCTTATTGCCTACTTATCCAACATGAACCAATCAGCTTGTGCAAAGTAGTTTAATGCTATGAATATAATCAGTTTGAGTTAACGAATCATCAGCATGCGCCATCTAAAATTTTATATTTTTAAATCCTGTGCATCGTTTTCTTGTGATTTTAGATATTCTAAATGCATTTACTGTATATTGTGCAAACAGCTTCGGACATCGACGAGAAAAGCCTAGTGGTTAGTGTACCAATATACAGTGCAACTGTGCTCATGACTTTCACCTCTCCCCTATATAATATAAAATAAAAAATGAAATGGTTTTTGATATTGCTGCAGCAATAGAAAACATTTTGTCGTATTGAGATTACAACAAAACAAGACAAAAGATAATAATGAATAGATTAGGGCTTTAGGTTTGTTAGTCTGTGATTTAGGAAGTGTTCGTATGTGCATTCCAGCTTTAGATTTAAATCACTCCTGCAGTGCTAAGCTTCCATTCAGAAAATATTTGCTGTCACGGGGAACACACGCATCTGTACATACAAACTTCCCAGTAATCAGCTCTGAGAAAAGTGCTAACATTGCACTAACAGTTTGCAGTAAACAGTGAAAGTCTGCTTTTGTGCTAATGCAGTAGTTAAACTTTTATGCAATTGGAAGTAACTGCAAGATGGCCCATGGAGTGTCACACATGGTTACATCTCACATCATGTTGCATATTATTGTTTTGTATTGCCGCCTTTCAAAAAGGCACATGAAGAACAGTAGCCCCACCTTTCTGTCATCTGGAGAGGACAACACAGGCTTTGACACAAACATGGCATGAATTACTTACTGCGTTGGATATATTCTGACATGCCCTTGAGAATAGCAAATTTTGATGTGGCTAAATCTGCTGACATGGTTTAATGCAGCAGAGAGGAAGCAGCGCTTTCCACATGTCTGGTCCTATGTACAAAAAAAAAAGTGTTACAAAAACACAGAGGCACACATTCAAATGCCAGACCATAAGAGTGCCTTCTGGAGAATAACACTACAGCAGGGAACACTTTAAGTACAGTTCACAGTAAAGAAAAGGAAAAAAACTAGACCTTCATGTTGGGTTTGTATGGTTTTGAAAAACATTTATGTTTTCTTTCAATTTATATTTTCATTTTCAAGGTCCAGTTTAATACAGTTGCTGCATTTTCCCTGCACATTAAATGCATGTCACCATAATGACAGAATGTTTTAAAATATTTTTCAAGATAAAAAAGGTTTTTACTTATAAAAAAGTAACAAATACATTTTGGGGGATTCGGACCATAACTTGGACACACAAATTATATTATAACCGATATGAATAAACTCCCAAAGCATACATTATCAGCCCATCTATCAGCAGATCTATACAGGTGGAGCTGGGGAGGGTGGAGGGTTCCTGAAGCATGCTGTTAAAAACACAGAAGATGTGTACTCAAGTCATTTTGACTGTAGTTTTGAACAAATTTTAACAAGAGCATCACGTCATTGACCCACATGACAAAAACAGTTAGCAGGCACAGAAAAACTGAGCACCGTGTCTTCCCAGAGTATTCAATTCTGCAGGTGAGGACACGGCGACAAGCATTTACTCCGAATCATGGCATGAAACGCGCAGTGTTCACTAAAGCTAGTATAGCATCGTGGCGCTCAAAGGGCCGCGCTTTCACTCGGCTCCCCGTGAAGGGCGGTAATCACACACACAGGGCCTATAGTGTTCAGCACGCCCGCTCTGTCTTCATCATGTGAACTGCATTAATCCTCCAGCCGGCCCGCATCACTGTTCATTTAATGGCCTGTGGTGTCCACATAATCAGTCACATCTCAGCTGCCCCTCGAGAGAGACCAAAAGAGGGAGAATTACTAAGAAAAACACAGTCCACATGGTCAAAATACACACACACTACGCAACGTGCAAGGCAGCCATGCCGGATAAGTGCGAGTGTGTGTGTTTGGGGGGGAACTAAACTAGAGAAAGGTTTTGTTTTAATTGGGGTGAAAGCGGAAGAGATGAGGCGATTGTAAATGAGGAGGGGGACAGCTTGCAGTCTTAATCAATGGAGATTGAGGGCTTTGACTCGGAGAGAGAGCAGTCAACAGGGAGACATACAGAGATCCAGGAAGATTTCAACATAGGAGGGTATCTGTGGGAGAGAGAAGGAGATTGGAAAGAGGAGCGAGAGAGAGAACCGGAGGGAGGGAGGGATATCCACTGCACTGTTGTGTGACTGGAAATTTAATAGAGAGAGAGAGGGAGGGAGAGGAAGAAGGAGCAGGATGCTGAAGCTGGACGAGAGAGAGAAAGAAAGAGAGAGAGAACCTACTAGTGTACAATTCCAGGGTTGAGCTGTGGGCTGTGAACAATGCCTCCTCTACTACTGCATTGAGCGCAGTTCGGGGGCAAAAGGCAGGAAGGGAAGAGAAGAGAAGGGAAGGGGGGGGCGGGGGTATTCAAAGAGAGCGAGGGAGCTAATGGTATAGATGTGATGTCAGTGGAGCGAGTGCGCTGCAGAGAGCAACGGAGGAGGGGAGACCAAAGTGAGGTGAAGGGAGTTCGTGGGTGCCGCCGGGATTGGCCACTGGACCGTACGAGCCCCTCTGAGGGAGCTGGAGAGCCCAATGTGAATATCATTTTAGGCTGATAGATACTACAGCAGCTGTGTTCCATATCCGTCCTGAGAGAGAGAAAAAAAAGGAGAGAGGGGTAAAGGGAGGTAAAGTCAGCCGCAATCTCATCTCTCAGACATTTATTGCGAGCAACGAGCACACTATGCGCAGAGTCAAATGTGAAGAGTTAAAAGTGGAGAGAGTGAGGCACTGACTGATTCCTCGTGTCTGAATTTAGAATGTTATCAATTCAGCGCTAATCAGCCATCTGATATCCTTCATACCTCTCTCTCTCTGTCTGTCTCTCCTCCACTGACCTCTCCCTCCTCCTCTCACACCTCATTTACCCCCCAATTCCTCCAAGCACCAGCTCAAGTTGTCACGCCCTCATGTATCGAGCGATATCCCTCACAATTATTTATCGCGATCTTCTGCGCAACCTCGCTCTAAATTGGTAAGAAAAGGTGCGCCGTGGAAGCGTTTAAAGCCAGATGCTGGGTGCTCGCTCCCGGCGTTGCTATGCCAACGCAACATCCAAAGCGGAGCGCGCGCGCACACATGCGTTCTGTACCTCACTCACGCATACGCGCACAAATATCACTCCTACACAAATACACAAAGTGCGAAGCTGAGCAGGGAATTCTTATGCATTACCAGGCCTGCCTCGTGTCGATAAAAGGACAGATGTCTGTCTTGGCCGTAGAGTGCATCGATTGATTGACATGTCCTGTGCATTCTAATGTGATGCGCATGAAATATGGCCTAACTGACATTCACCTGCGCCATTGCTGATTAAATAAGTAATTGTCCTTGTAAATGAGAGATGAGAGATGGTGGTCTTTCTTATTGCCCAAACCTTTATGAAATTATGATATTGCGACTTATTCAAATGAGCGAGTAATTTGGCAACAGGTACTCAGAACAACAACTTTGTTTTAAGTTTAAAAGTGTTTGTATAACAAAAAATAGCTAAATAAAGTTAATATTGAGTAACTTGCATGTTAAACTAAATTTGGCAAAACCAACGAATATAGTTTTATAAGAGGCCAATGCATCAATCTCAAGCAGCACACATGCTGGAACAGTTGTGAGTGGAGTAGAGCATCACTAACAGGGTTGCCCCATAGGAAAATTGTCTAAGAAAAAACATGCAACACCTTGTCATCACAAAATCTGACCAATAAGAGTAAATTGTTGTCATCCGGGCTTTTGTAGGTGATTGAGCAACTGCAGCACCTGACCTAGGTTAAGGCTGGAAGGCAAGCAGGAAACTACTAGGCATGTGCACATCAGTAAAGTGTATTTTTTCTTACAGTGTACAACCATAATTACTATTTTTGCATTATTGTAAGGGGTAGGTTTAGGCTTGGGGTAGGTGTAGACGGTAATTAAACACAATAATAGGTAGAAAATTCTATTTATTGTAAGCTTCTGTTTTTGCTCAATGCTTTTTTCAAGCCACAGCTGATCTTCATGGTGCAGCATGATGCCAAACAAGTCTATTTTTACAGGTTCTTAGCAGGAAGTCCATATATAGAGCTGAGAGCATGGCACGTGAACGCGTACAGTATATACATTTTTGTAAATTGTATGCACAAAATATTCACAAATATTCAACAGCTTTTACAGTAAAAGTTAAAAAATTATATAAAGGAAGACCAGACAGAAGCAAAACCAGAGTTAAAACTTTACTTGGCTAAAGACAATCAAGATCTTCAAACACTTCACTTGTGTCGAGCTTGTTTTGATTTTGATTGACAGGTAAATATTATTGCTATATTAATAGAGGGTGTGTTTGGCACAGTCTGAAGATCTTAAACACATTTAATCATATACAGTTTTTAAATTCTTCGGTTAATTTTTCCTTATTCAGTTTGGATTGATAAACAAGAGTCCACTTTTAGACGGGGCATGAACTGCCTTTGTTTTTATTATGTACTGTTCTCTTATGTCTACTTATGTTATCAAGATTTTTACATCAAAAACATAATTTAGAAGTAATAGACTTTTTTGACCCCCCTACATTAGAATGCTCTGTTTGTGAAGATGTGATGTAAGATGTCAGAAGTAAATGCCTACTGATAACATTGGCTAACAGTTGTGTATGTTTGACAGCGTACTTTCCTATTCATACTAGACTATTACATCATAGAGTAGAATATTCCAAAAGCAGTTATTTTGGCAGTTTGGCTTCAATATAAACTCTTTTCAGACTATCAAGACCCTGATAGCACTCGTACATCTAGGAGACGTCTATTTGACATCTGCATTTACATCTGCAAGGCGTATTATTTAGGTAGTTTGCTCATCTCTAGTACATCTATTGGACGTCTCCTTTTAGATGTCTTTAAGATGTTTATGACTTAGAATGCAAGTTAAACTAACATCTGAAAGACATCCACACTTTTTTAAACAGCAGATGCTTTCCAGATCAAGAGATCTTTAACAGACATCTTGCAGACGTATGTGTGCTATCTGGGAGAGGTTTGATAACACACATATGTCTAGGAGACGTCTACTTGACATCTGCATTTACATCTGCAAGGCGTATTATTTAGGTTGTTTGCTCATCTGCAATACATCTACTGGACGACTTCTTTTAGATGTCAATTAGATGTCTTTAAGGTGATTTAGAGTGCATGTAAAACTGACATCTGAAATATCTTCATCTATCAATCTTCCAGACTTTTGTAAACAGCAGATGCTTTCCAGATCAAGAGATCTTTAACATCTTGCAGATGTATGTGTGCTTTACTTGATGCTTTATAGTACAATGACCTCTTATGGCAAAAAATTAAGGGAAATTTGATTTCTCAGTTTAATAGTGGTCGTTTTTTGCGATTCAAAAGTTTTTTTTCAATCTTTGACTGTTGTACCATTTGATTCAAGCTAATAATAATTAATTTACCTCTCGAGCTTGTAATCACACTACAGGCTCATTAAGGCTTCATTAATACATAAAACATTAATAAGGCTACAGCATATTCTGATAAAGTTGGCTGTTATCTCTTTCTGCGTGTATTTTTCCATCTGACCCACCACTACTTACAGGCAGACAGTGCTGTGCTTCCAGCTCTGCGAAAGGGTGAATCAATTTAAGAGAGAGAGAAAGAGAGAGAAAGAGAGAGAGAGAGAGAGGAGGTTGAACAGAGAGAGAGAGCGAGGGAGACGGAGAAAGGCAGGCGAGAGGAGACATCGACTCCGCACTACAGCTTCTGAAGGATATATTTAGATTTAAAAAAAACAAAGGAAGAGTAGACAAGGTAAGGCTGGATGAATATAGTAATACTACTTGTAAAGCAAACATTTTGTACGTATGTTGCCTAGGAAATGTGTGCATAAATAGCCCTCGTAAACAGCTGCGTATAAAAAGCCTGATTTTCTATTTTCTATAATTTACAAATAGTCTTAACAACTATAATAACGAAAGCCTTGTTTTATGATGTATATCAGTACAAATGAATTAATGCGGCAGTATGTGTGTGTCTGTGTGTATGTGTCCAGTTAAACGCGGGTGCGCGCACGCGTGTGTCCGGGCGTCGATGTAAACTAATGAATTTGTGCTGTCGAGACACCTTTCACCAATATGTAGTGACCTAGAGTCATAAATTATGGATGGATCACTTAAGATATATGTCTGCTTCTTACAAGACGCGGAATGAGGGCTTATTCGCTTTAAACACAAAACTAGTCTGAAAACGTAACGTAACGTCCGCTATTTGAGTCAGTGCTGGTTATGTGTGCAATAATCTTAGACTTTTTCACGTAACACGTAAATATCCGTCTCTCGATGTGTAAAACCAAGGATGCTCACCAATGCGCAATTTCTTTAGTTTACTTGTCACGCTGTTTCTTGCTTTACTAATAACCAGTGTGTCAACCACTACAGCTGTTGCCTTTAAAGTTTGTATTACAGTTGTATTGTAGGAAAATGATCGTGTGTTTTCACTTTGGAAGGAGCTTTGTCCAAATTTCTGGGTATAAAAACCAAGGCGCTGTGTGGCCTGTGATAAATCACTACAGCGCTCCACCGCTCGCGAACAAGAAACAAACAGATTAAGCGCAATGAATGAAGATCCACTGCTGTTATCTGTGACACATGAAACGAAGGGTTTAAATGCTGATGTGTTGTCGCGGTGGTTCAGCTGAGGGAAAATTAGCCCATAGGCATGTGCTGTGCTCTCTGATTGTGTGTGTGTGTGTGTGTGTGGGAGAGACATGAGTGGTGATGACTTGGGCATCTGTTGCTGAAGGAACAGGGTGCAATTCTTCACACAGGTTTCTCATGCTGCATCTTATTTAAGGAGCAGTGAAGCTGTAGGCTATTCCTATATCTCTGTGTGTATTGCTGGGTTGCAATAGAAAATGCTGCTGGTGCTATATTATTGCTACGTCATTTCAGAAGTAAAAGGGTTGTAGGTTCATTTAAAGTTTATGGCGTAAAAAGATGATCCAGTGTTTGAGTAATGCTGTCTTGTTGGAAGAGAATGATTGAGGCTTTATACGGAGAGCTCAGGGTGCATATATAAGAGAGCAGAAATGTGCTTTCATTATCATATATGTTCCCTTGGCAACGTAAGCCATGACACATCACATAAATAAATTTATTTGAACACAGGCTTCGAGGGAGACATTTCACATTGCAAGCCAGGTATCGCTGGGCCAAAATGGCTGCAATCACTATCATGACATGCATGTTGGTAAACAGCTTTAAAATGTTTAAATTCTTCAGCTCTAGAAGCTGTGTTTGGCAGAAACGACAACTTCAGTTAGCGTTTACTGTATGATAAAAAGAGATGGAGTTAAAGTGAATAGTGACTGACTTACATTGCAGTTTGTGGAAGAAAGTCAGTCATACTGGTTAGAAGCAACGTAAGGGTGAGTAAATGATGACGGGCGTTTTCATTTTTGCGTGAACTATCCCTTTAAACTCTGGAATCACCCAGGGCTGTATTCATAAAAACCATCCACCATGTTGGAATTAACGCACGTTAATAACTCTCTAATGCCTCTTGAATGGTTTGAAGTGAGCCATTTACCTGCTGTGGATTTTCCAATGGGTTCTCTTAACATGCAGGTGTTAAATTTAAAGGTGACATGAAGTTTTATGAATAATCATTTAAATGCCTTTGTTCACGCTCCATTCCTCTCTGTGACTGCAATATATTGCATGTGAAGTTCTAACTGATACCCAATGCTTTGTTTTTTTTGCATCAGCTTCAAGCTTCTCTTGCTAAAAGGCCCTTTAAAATCATACCTTTTATGTGCATGCGCCAGTCGACCTTTGATGCCTCACCTTACTTTAGCGTTTCATGTGCCTTTTTTAAATGTATGAAGCGGCTTTTAACTTCAGTGGGTCAAAAGGTGACAGACATCAGCCGTCAAGAGAGGCAGGCTTTACGCAGACATGCTTTAGGGAGCATTGCACCCTCAACCCTTCTGCTCCAGTCAGACCCTTCAGGGCTGCGACTCAGCAAGTTGCTCCTCGGCGCCTGCGGCAAATCTAGATCTAAATAATTAGATAATGATTAAAAGGTGGTTTAGAGACACAGGAAACGAAGGCGATGAAAGTCGTTTGACATCAAGGAGAAACAAGACGCAGCTGCAGAACAGAACCAGCCGCCTTAGTGGGATTAGATTATGTGCATGTGGAGAGCAAGGTGCTGTTGCATAGTGTTGCATGATAACTTTGCACATGTTACGGCCTTGATCATCTATTAGAGGGATAAACAGCTAGAAACTGCCAGCATTTTTGTATATTTTTGGATTTAAAAACTTTTGTTATTGTTAAAGATCATAAACATTTTATACGTTTAAGGAATATTTTGATTATGGTTAAAGCTCAAGCAACAGCATCATGTTGATTAACACACAAATTAATTTCTGCTTTGCCTTTTTTCTTTACAAAAAGTGAAAATTTGGGTTACAGTGAGGTTTTCACAGTGGAAGTGAATTGGTTTCATCTGTACATGTTTTAGATTGTAAAAATAACTCAATAGTATAGCCACCAAATAACAAGATCTGTTAACATGGTTTTAGTGTGTAAAAATAAAAAAAATTTTTATTTATATATTTTATTTCACCCTTGTTCACCTCTATTTCCATTAGGAAAAATCAATGATGGATGTGTACAGTAATGCATTTATTAAACCGTAATGCTTTTTAATTATTAGAGTCATAAATCTGTCTTGTTTACTCAGACAATGACAATGCAAAAACAAAAACACACGCTCACACGTGGGACATGGTTCAACACACCTGCACACCTGTCTCTTAGCAAGAAATTTAGATGACTCACAGAAACGATCACACATGCATGCACCCGCACACACACACACTCCACTGGGCTTAACTGTCTCAAAGGCTTCTTCTTGCACATGCCAGGTGACACATCACCCAAAGTCAGTTTTCTTTTCTGGAATATCCGCTGCATAACAATAAAGGCCTGTTTTTCTAATTCAGATGGGGCGTGGGAGGGTTTGTTGGATGATGTTAGCCATCCACTAGTCTTTGGTGCTCTTGTGCCATGGGATCTGGAGCTAAATTCTGGCTGATGACATGCAGAGCAATTTTGCAGTATGATACTGTCGATTGTAAGGCTCCATCTCAGTCCAGAGCGGGTTTATCAAAAGCAGGCATTGTCGGAGGGCTAAGTGCTTGCACAGACCATTGTTTGAAACCAAAAAATCAGAGCCTGTGTCAAATTTAAGTTTTATCTCCCATAATCTTTAAGCCATTACATTGGCGGACGATTTCCCCTGGAGATAACGGCACAGACGGCTCTTTACGGTGCACTGACCGCACTCGTAGTCAGTATTTAAGGCCGTATAACACTATGCCAGAGCAGGACGTTTAATGCATCTTGCAACGTGTTACGTCTACCGGCTGGCTGAATTATGACATTGAGCAAAGTTATAAAAGTGTAATGAATAAGTCTGAAGTGATGTCTAGGGACAACAGTTACACCATCATGGCAAGTGCGAGACACTTCTGTCTTATTTTAATGCACCGCGCATAAAATATAAATCCCCTTGTTTAAGCAAGGGAGAAGGATGACCCTTCCCGAATGCCTTCTTTGCTCGAACCGCTTTCGAACGATCCTATATCCAGAAGCCAGAAGAGTTTTCATGCAAATGCCTCAGACACGCTGCTCTGGCTGGATCGTGAGAAGGCCATCTGCAGGCTTTACTGAAGAGATGGCTGGACTGCTGAATTGACCAGTGCCGATCTAAGCAATCCAAGCGTCTCCGTCGATATGGAGATGGCTTGGTATAAATCATCGCGTGTCACCTTGCGTGTGCAGACGCTGGGTTAAAGTGACGCGCTGCATGCTCTTGCCTGCCTTCAAAACCGATAAACCAAGTGGATTGAGCTGTGCAAGCGCTGACCCACCCATAGTGCTGATTCTGGCCTCCTTCGCTCTCCCCGCAGAGTGGGGGCGTGGAGGAAGAGGGCCACGGCATAATTAGCCATGATTGCTTTGATTGAGTTCCCTGGTCTAGACCTGTGTGCTGGTCCTTCAGGGGAACAATGAAGACTGTCAGACCTTTAATTATTGAGTAATTGTCAGTAAGGAATGGCAGTGGTTAGCGATATAAAATGAATACCGTAATCCAGCCCCGAAGTGACATAATTGGAAACAGTGTAAATGTCTCCCCAGGCAGGAAGCGTTTGTGGCATTCGAGTCTCCCGTGGCGAGGTATGGAAACCCACTGGAGCAATGGAAGCGCGCTCATGTGGAGGTAAAAGGCTTTAGGGATGGAGGCACTCGGGCGAGAGGTCTGTCATGTTTGAGGGGAGGAGGGGGGGCATCTTGATTGCGTGTTCGCGAAGACGGACAATAGGCACGGATGGCCAGTGCCGAGTTAAGTAAATTGCCCATGAGGGATTATTAATGAGTCTGTGTGGATCTGAGGCGAAAGAGGCAGCCGTGTGTTAATAAAGCAGTCTATCTCTGTTTAGATTATCTGTGCATTAGCAGATTTTCACGACTTGCTTCACGCAAGTGCGTTCGCTGCTGCTGGTGTTGTTGGCAGGTGAGCAAAATGAGCATTTACCTTTGTTTTGTTCAGAGAAAATGATTACACGGAGGGATTTTAAGGTCACACGTGGTGTATTTTTGGGCTTTCGCTTCTTAAAATGAGTTGAGTCATGACAGATGCTAGCCTCTGCGCGGCTATTTGAAGAAAGCTCGCCGGCCGAGATGCTTTCAGAACATACACTCTGCGCAATGTGTTTGTAGTGACTGCAGCCATGCTGAGGTTTATCCATGCGTGACTAATGTTAACTGCAAGTGATGGCTCTATGTTTAGCCCGTCATGTTTGACTCAAAACATGAAGAACTGAACATCTGGAAGTGTTTTAGCCATGATCCTAATGCGTATTGGCGAAAGCACCAGGTCAACCTAGGATTCAGCCGTGTGTTCCTAAGTCATTGATTTTTAGAGCTGGCCGTAAGATGACGATATATATATATATATATATAGATAATGCATTGTCCCATTGATATTCCCTAATGGAGACTGTCAGGAGCCGCTTACTTCATAGCTAAACGGACAGACCCTGAATTGTAAGGGTGGTCAGACAATAGCTCGATCATGTGTGAGTAAAGCTGACTTGGGGTAATGGAAGTGGTCAGGCTATGGTTAGCTCATGTGTTTGGAGAGGCAGTTTGGTAATGAGAGCATTCAAGCTTCAGTGACCTCGCAACGCAAACACTATGGCGGTGCCGCCGCATTGAGCCACACTATCTGGAAGGAGTTTGATTCAGGTCACCGGAGGAATAAGTGAGCCGGGGCAGGAGGAGGGCTCGGTGCAGCAGTGTAGACTCAGGCTAAGGGGATTTTCCTCTTGTAAGTGTGCGCATGTACGTGTTACTGCTTTTCTGTGTGAGACTGTGTCTAACAAAGCAGGCCAGCCAGAATACAGTATATCACGATGATGATGATGGTGTCTGATTAGGAGTCCCGGATTCGGAGGCTCATCTGTGCTGCTTTTCGTGAGGCTTCAAGCAGACACTGTCCCTGGAGGAGAGCTTATTTACTGTGAAGTGGTGGTCACCATGAGGTGTGTTTGTGTGCGCTCGGGGAACATCTTAATGCTGGAGTGGGAGGAAGTAGTCGCAAAGAAGAGTTTAATGCAAAGGAAGGGCCTTGAATTATGCACATTTTATTACTGTTGAAGCCGGGAATCACAAGGAAAGTAATGATTCCCGGTTCCTTAAAGATTCAATTTAAGATTCTTTTAGTACTTGAGTAGGGCGCCCTGACTTATTCAGTCAGTGCGCGAATCATTAGACAGATTCAAACCGATAGCTAACGAGTTTTGGAATTTTTTTTTTTGTCTTTTTGGTTCATTAAAAAAGAACTGAAGAGGCATTAATTCACAAATGTTTGTTGTTATGCGCAACCAGAAAGTTTATTACAATCAAAGGCATTTCTTTGTACTATTATTTTTGGTTCTCTCATCACATTTAACAGAGAAC
The DNA here is from genome assembly GCA_032353835.1 of Enteromius viviparus. Classification (NCBI taxonomy): domain Eukaryota; kingdom Metazoa; phylum Chordata; class Actinopteri; order Cypriniformes; family Cyprinidae; genus Enteromius; species Enteromius viviparus. Next base: position 9,401,258 of record JAUCNO010000710.1, on the reverse strand, counting down.
ACTATACTTTTTTGTGTGTTCCTTGTTTTAATTGTTTAGTTTTATGTTTTGTTTAAAAAAGCTAAATGAGTGTAGGATTTATTTGGTAACATGGACTTGATCTGACATGACTTTTCTTTTAAAAAAGTTGTTATTTAGGTATTTAATTTAATTTACAGTATTAGTTTCATAATCCAGTCGATTCCCAATGGATAAATTCATGTCCCGCTATACGTACAGTAGGTGCATTAGTAAAAGAGACAAATCAAAAAAAGTACACCTTTGCTCATTTACATTTATTCTGATTTAAGAGTGAGGTGTTGAAAGTGGTGAAAATTTGAGTTCTCCTGTCTTAAGTTGAGAGTGCTGTGAAAAGAAAAAGGCAAAACGAGGGGCAAAAGTAGAAAGATAGTGAAGGGTAGAGCAAGGTAGTGCAAGACAGAAGGGTCCGTGCTGTGACGTCAGCCCTGTTACTGTGATAAATCAGTGCCTTGGCTCCATGTTTAGAGTGATTATGCAGAGTGCCATCATGCGAATGTGCTGGCCTTTATTCTTTCACCCACACATATACTTCTCTTTCTTACTCTCTCTGGCTTCTCAGTGATCCTGAGCAGCCCTCTACATGCGAGGATGGCCTAATGGCCCGGGGCAAGTGTAAGAGAGTTTTGAGCCAGTTGTAGGAGCTGTCAGTTTCCCTATCCGGCCAGTGCTGCGCTGTCACTGCACATTACACTTGTTGAGCTTCTACATGTGTTTTTATGCCTTGTAAACTTAAACATTTGGATTTCTGACATGTTTTACACATTGTTGGTGTGAATTAGGCTAATTTAAATTTGTTATTTAGCAAGTGAGGGTCTTGGAAGCATCCTTCGGAAATGGGTAGAAAATTGAATATATTTTTAGGAATTCATTTTTTTATTATGAAGGTATATCATCCTTTATTTATTTTATTTGCTGTCATAACTTTTGTTTTCTTTGTTGTTGTTGTTACAACATTTTTTATATTTAATATTTAGTGATAAATGTAAATACATTCTGATGCACATTATTGTGGGGACAAAAGTAAAAATCCCAATTAGCAATAATACTAAGTATTATTATTATTATTATTATTATTATTATTATTATTGTCTATTTAAACATTTAGGTCTTGCTTCATAGTTGAATGTGATACAGTGTTATTTACTATTAATGATACATTATTATACGTTATAATACATTATTAATAATACATTATTATAGTGTTTTAAATTAACTTTTATTTTTGTTTTTTCATTTTTGCTTTTTATTTTAGCTCTATAATTTTGAAAATACGTTAATCTGCTGTCATAATTTTCTGTCACAAAAAAACTAAATATTTAAAAAATATTTAAAAAAAAATTATATATATATATATATATATATATTGATACTTATTAAAATATGTGGCTAAATATAGAATAGCTATTTATTTAATTGTGGGGAAGCCAGTATAAATGTTGGCAGGGCAACTGAAAATCTGACTCGAACAACCCAGGCCAAATAAAAAAAGCTTATTATTGAGCCCTGTTGTGGGTGTTGGAAGTCTACAGAGAGTTGACTCAGGCGTGTGGATTTATTTATTTCATTAAGTTGCCCGTTCGTTAATTATTTGGTCGACCTTGTCATCTCTCCCTGTGTAGATACGGCCCTATGTAGCAGCAGTGGCAGCGCTAAGAGAGACACAGGGAGTCCCAGGTGGGGTCTGAATCCCCAGAGCAGAGTGATGGAGCCGTCCCAGCCACATAGCCTCGGAGTTGGGCTACGGCCGTCAGGAGCTCATGTGATGGTGACACGCAAGATGGTGAGTGAGCCTGTTACTATAGCAACCCCAGGCTCTCAGAGCGTGCTTCCATTTCACCCAGTGTGGGAGAGAATGATGGAGGGAGAACATTGAAGAGAAAGCTGCCAGGAGCTATAGGGAGTTTCGTAAGGGTCTGGAGAGCAGAAAAGGAAAAAGCGATGCTCTGGTGTTACTAAGATGCCTTCCTGAAGTGGGCATTTGGAAATGCGGTGTGGGCAACTAAAGTTAATAGAAGAGGAAATAAAATTCAGTAGAAGAAAATTGTAAAGTTTGCTATAAAAAATATTTTTACCATCACAAAATTAGTGAAGCAGTGCTGCTACAGTCTAATCAGTCAAATTATTCATTCAAATGCTCAGCTGTCACTGGACTGGATTTGTTGGTATAGAGGTAACAGGGTTCAACAGTAAGTAGGGCCCTATGAAATCCATTGAATTATTTATTTATTTTTCATTTTAATTTATCTGGATTTTTTTTTCTTCAATTTTACATTTTCTAGACCGCTGTTTTAATAGTTAAATAAAAAAATATATTAATCAAAACACATCAAATTTATTGAAATCAGGAAACGCCAACTCATTCAATGTTTAACAAACATTACATTTAAATGAAATAATTGTAATTTTAACTAAAACTGTGCTTTTTGTAGACTAATCTTATATGAATTCCTTCCAAATATAAAACTGCATTGTTAAAAAATGAATAATTGATAATTCTTGTATTGGCGTGCAGTGGGAAATGTTGGCATTGGAAGTTAAAAATGGAAAGCTCCTTTAAAAACTACTGCCCCGACTGTACCAGCAGAAAATAATCCATACGCTTGAGCCCTGGATAAGGTTTTTACTTTGAATATGTAGAGTCTTAGGTTGAAATTCAGTTTTCCTGTATTAATTTGCATACTTTTCTTTGTTAAAGGAAAACTTTGTATTTAACTATGCTTAGTAGGTTTTAAAAAAAAAATCACAGAGACCAAATCGACATGCTTGGACTGAGCTGTCATTATACTGTACAGCGCTGACTGTCAACACTTGCGTAGCCAATAATCAATTGGTTAAAATGTACAAGCAAAAGCTAAAACTGTAATTTAATTGATTTCCTATCGGGTGGTAAATAAGCCCGTCCCTAGCCACGCCCCTGAAGTGAAGGCAGAGGAGGGCAGGAGAGAGAATTGAATGGAAAAGGAAGGATGGACAGAGATGAATACGTCCACCTGCAAAACAGTGCAACAAGCCGACAGGTTCGCATGAGGGAGGAGACCTCTAAAGAAACACTGCAGCATTGACTGTCAGATGAACGCAGCTTTTCTACTGCTCTCCTCTGTTCATGTCCATCCCTCCCTGCTGCTTCACTCGCTCACTTTGATTCTGATGGCACTGCACTGAGAGAGACATGGTGTCTGTCTCCACGGTGACAGGTATCCATGGAGACATCCATCAGTCAGTACGTGTCAGCGTTTCCATGGGGATGCGGATCTGGGGGTGTTTGTCAGCGAGTTTTGCGCCGCACTCTTATCATGTTTGTCATAGATGCTGTTTATCTGTGTATGTATTAGTCATGTTGTCACTCAGAGTGTGGGGTGCAGCCTTATGGCCTTCTAAGACTGGGACCCAAGTGTGTGTGTGTGTGTGTGTCTGTTCAAAACAAACTTTAAAACCTTTCTATTCTGGTTTGATGTGAAGTGGACACTACTAGTACTCTACTCAAGCCATATTTATTTATATAGTGCTTTATACAATACAGTTATAGAATACAGAATTTAATATTGAATATGACATAAAACAATTGAGAATAAATCACTATTTCCATCTAGTGAGATGAAGAGAAAAAAAACATTAAGTTTTCAATTTTTCAATTTCAGATGCAATGCAGTGAGACTGAAAGTCCAGTTATGCCATCTCTGTCATGTGACGTTGTTTTGATGGGAATTAAGGAATTTATTTGGTTAATGTATTTTTATCATAGTTTATGTGTATTTTTTCTTATAGGGTGAAAATGTATCCACCTCAGTTGTGTAAGTTTTTTTATTTTATTTATGCACATAAATTTTCCATCCATCATTTTTTATGCAGTATCCTAAAATGCACATAAAAATAGGTGGATGGAAACAGTTCATTAGTGTCAATATTCATCTCATGTCAATTCAGTGTTGATTCAGGATACGCTTGCAACAGAAACCTGTTTGGAAGCAATTATTGTTTTTGAATGTCCTGTTAACTAGTGAGTTTAATCCATGAAATGAACGTCAGTGGGGTCCAAAACAACATGGACTCTGATGACTTTCATTGCATTGACAAACAACATTCTTGTAAATGTCTTTTGTGTTTAAGTAAGTCTTACAGGTTTGGACAGACATGAGGGTAAATAATGAGTAAATAATGGGAGAATTTAAATTTTCAGGTGAACTATTTGATTAAACTCAAATGAATGATGGCTCATGTAAATAAACCTACCCTACCAATGTGTTTATACAGAAAACAGAATTACACACACACATACAGAAGTGCCAACAGAAGCATTGATTTCACAAGAGGATGCATCCACACCCCACTGACCGAGACATACAGAGTCTGCATGGTTCTAGCCCGCAGAGCCACATGAAATCACAGGAGTGAGAGCGAAAGCAAGGTGGTCAAAAGTGCTGAAGTAAGATTTCACAGAAGGCCCTGGAAACACGGTTGGCTGAGATGAGCTGGCGAGGCTGTGGCTGCACCGCCACTGCAACAGTGTGATAGTTTACATGCTTCTGTAAATGGCTGAGAGACACTCTGATTAATGGCTGCTGCTCTGCTCCCCTCCCAGCCAAACAGGAATCAAGTGTATCAACACTTTTAGCACTGCAAAGTGCCAATTAATTGTTTGCCAGAAGCACGTGTATATATGTCTCACAACCTAGGGGTGTTTCGCTTCACAAAAGCTCTTTTATTGCAGAGATAGTCAAGCGGGAAAAAACTTTGGCTGCATTACCCCAGCAACAGCATAGAGTAAACTAGAAAAGGAAAGTTCGGCAAGACTAACAAAGTCTCGCCCAAAAGTTTAAAAAGCCTTGAGGACTAAACGTTGTTTAGGCCTCAGGTTCTTAATGGGAGATAGATAGATAGATTTTTTTATGTGTTTTGTTTTCTTAAAAAGAAGCTAAATGCATTCATGTCACCTCCAAAAAAAGATTTATTGATCAAATTTTACCTGAATGGCCTTACATATTTTTATTATTTGCATAATATCTACATAAAATATATTTTTGTTACATCAGCGTTTACTGGGGCAGAACTAGCTTTAAGGTAAAACTGAGTTTCATGGTTTGGAAAATACAACGTACTGAATCTGAGTAGCCTAAGCAACTGTAGCTTGAAAGCTTTTGGAAATACTGCCAGAAATTTCCAGTGGAAGTCTGTGGGATATTTGAGCATCCACTAGTAAAACCGTTTTTCCTTTAGAAAAAAAAGACAACCTAAGACAGAACAGGGTGAAAGGCTGTATTTAGTTTAGTGGCTGTAGCTCTGTTACATGAGGAGTGAGCAATAATAATGGACTTACAGTTTACTTTATCACATATCCTACACGTTATAGCAGTACGATCTAGTTTTTAAATGAATCCCACAATAGATTAGTTTAAATAAGTAATCCTTCAGATAAACTTAATGTCTGGAAATATTGGAAAACTATCCTAAAAGGAGGAGTTCACCCAAAAACAAATATTCTGTCATTGTATTTATTTAGTTGCACAAGACTTTAAATTGTTCTCCATTACCATTTGCCATTGACATAAACCACTGTATGCATTTAAACAAAAGTTTAGGGTTATAATATATTATGCAATTTATTTTGTATATTTTGTATTTGCATAAAAGAAGTCTTACCTAAGCTGCATCAATTTAATGCAAAAACAATAACATTTGTGACATCCTATTAATAGTAATATTATTTCAGCAGCCATGACCTCAGTCTTTAGAGTGACCTGATGCAGGTTTAAAGCTCACAAAACTTTTCTTATCATTATCAGTGTTAAACAATTTTTTAGTTGTTATAAATGTCTTGTCACTTTTGATCAATTGAATAATGCGTTCTGTCTGAACTCTAACTCCGTTTGATATTATCACATCATCACTCATGGTACAGCTGGAGGGGGTGATTCATGTAAGCTTCATGTTGTTTGGTATACATGTTAAATGCGCAGCTGTAGTATTTGCTGCATGCTCACAGCAGCGTGTTTATTCATTTTGATAAGTGTCCTCATACATAGAGGCCAGACACCAACCCTCCAGTTGCATCCTAACAAGGAGAAATGAAAATACAGTCAGACAGGAAGTATCAGTACTCTCAGAGAGGAATTGTTAGTGTGAGTAAATCAGGAAGGAGTGTTTGTATGTACGTGAGAGAGAGAGAGTGCTGTGTATGTGAGCTTATGATCAAGAAGGATGATCTTGCAGATCGGGGCAGGAATGAACCTGGGGTGAGGCTGCATATGTTGCCCCGCACAGCCCCGCCCCATACCTACTCTGATTGGCTAGATCTATCATAGGCATACATACGGAAAGATTATGATGTTTAAAAAGCTAAAAACACTGTGCAGTTTTACAAAGCTTTCATAATAATGCACAGAAAAAGAAAGAAAAAACAAAATTAGCTTGTAACTCATCATGTCCCTAAAATGATTGTTTTGCTAAATTAAGCTTTTAAGCATTTAATAAACTTTTTATTCACTACATTACAAAACATAGACTTTTCCCTCACCTTTGTTTCAAGTTTAAAGTAAAGAAATCAAGAACATTTTATTTATACCGGATAATTCTGTGGTAATTCTGTTATCATTTTGGAAGAACTTTTTCGGAATCTGTTGCTATAGTAATGAACGCCACTTTCGCATAACGCACTTATTTCAGTGCAATTGTTAATATTGTGTTTATTTCATCAAGTTTCAAACATATACATTTAAAGACCCTACACCTTATACTTCTATACATCATTTACTGTTTAGAGGTCATTAACTTTGCAAAACGAAAAAAAAAATGCGAAATGCTTATTTTAACTAATTCCTAGCTCAAGCCAGATCTGAAAACTACAGCCGGCCCATGGTCAAATAAACTAATTTAATTAGATAATAAAAGATTTAAGTCTAGATTTAAAAGATAATTAGAAAGCTTTAACAGCTGTTCTGATTCGCTCATAAATCCATGCACTACTGTTTTACACCAACACCAACTTTTTATCATATATGCCTATGAAAAATGACAGAGCCAATCAGAGCAAATATGGGGCGGAGTGACACGTGCAGCACTGCCGTAATCTGCAGGCTGCAGACAGGTGTACTTGTATGTTCTTAGAGTATCTGTGTGTACTTAACATCTGATTGGATGAGGATCACAGAATACTTACGACTTGTTTTCCCATGCACGCTCGAGGTTTCAAAGTGCCCCGCAGGTGTGAGTTGTTTACACGTCTGCATATGTGCGTACTGTTGTACAGTCCCGCACGTCATCTTTCATCCTGATCCGTAACATCACTTTACAAAGCCCCGCCACGGCTAAGCACTAAAACTTTATGACACATGCGAGAGGAGGATCTCTCCTCTACCATCAGCAGCCCCATCATTCCCAATCACATCCCATCAGATCTCATCCAGCCCCGCAGTCTCTCACAGACCACTTGAATGCGGCCGCACGCAGATCATGTCCTTGGCAGACGCCAGCGTTAACTCTGGTGTGTAAAAATGAAGTGTGAAAGTAAAATGGAGGTCAGGATTAATTTGCTGCGATACGGGTTGTGACCTGTACGGAGGTGGGCAGGTGGCGTCCCCTGCTCGCCCCTTCTCGCCTCGCTTAGCCGTGGGTAGAATATCGACCGACGGCATTGATTTACCTGTACAAACATTCAGCCCCAAGCCCCATGTAGAATATTCCAATAACCTGGGGGGCTTCTCTCCCAAGAGCCTACACATAAATCAGCCACTACACAGCAAACACAAAGCAGGCGAGTTAGCATTCTATTAGTCATGTCTCTGACCGCTGGAGCCGGCCGCATTGTGCAAGCTGCGTGCATGCGTGTGGAGGAGTGTGTGTGGGACGCCAAAAACTCATTCATTGCTTCAAGTCTTGGACTTCCCTTAAGGTGAACATGATTTCACCAGATGCAAAATGTTCCTGGATCAATATCCTTGGATGTTGACATTCCAAGCAACCAATCAGAATTGTGGAAATGTCAGTTAGGTGCTTTTAAACCCTTATTTTTCTACTGTGATTTTAGGGATGAATTATGGCTATGGTTAGGTTTATGTTTTGGGCAATAATGTTGATGCAGGAACTTGGTGCCTGTTCCATAAAACAAGATTAGAGTACAAGCCAGGCTTATTTTGGTTAGTCAGGCTTATTGTCAGTATATTTGATACAAAATAAGTCAGACTAACTGAAATAAGCCTGGCTTATTTGGTAAACTTGTTTTATGGAACAGGCCCCTGGTCTGTCTTGGTTTAAACAACTGTATTGTTTGAGTTTTTTTTTTTTAATGGATGCAATTATGAATGTGATAATATTGACATTTATTTGGCATTTAAATTACTTTAGCATGTTCCTCTGAATTTAGCAATGGATAATTTATTGCATTCATTTATATTTTATATATTTTAATACATTTTTAAATGATGCATTTAAAAGTGTTGTAGTATGCAAGCTGATGCCTGTTACATATATATTTTTTTAAATTATTGAAAACACTTTGAAATTGATCAGACTCTATGCAAACATTGGGATAGAAGCAACTTTAAAGTATTATGCACAAGCAAGCCTTCTTTATTTAAACAGACAGCTTGAGAAAATGAGAGCCTTTTGGTTCAATATGTTAAATCTGGTCTTTTTTAAGTGGCTGTGTGTCATAACGTTGCACAACGAGCACATTTATTTATGTAAAAGTCTTGGCTCAGTGCATCTCTGAGGCTGTTTTACTTGGATTCAGCATGGCAGTTTTGAAATCCCAGGACCAGAACAATAATGGGAGACAAGATGGGGATGAAAATGAGGCTGAGCACACACTTTTTACAGCAAAGATCGGAGGACTTTGTAACCCTAAGGCATGCAGAAAGACTGCAGCTCCTCTTTGAGGTTACCGAATTAATAAATAATAGAGAGAAAAGTTAAAAACGGGTTGTAACACAGACCTTATTGTGATTGAGTACTGACGGATGTGCTTCTGCTGCCCATAGTGAAGCAACAGAATAAAAAACCATGTCAGCCACTCTCCCATGTGACTGCCTAAAAATAAAATATCGCTACGCGTCACATTACATTAGCACAACAGAGCTTAATTCTTCCTAGAAATAGATAGGCTATAAACATTGGATAAAATATTTATTTAGCAATGCTGTTCTTGATATGAACTTGCTGTCAATGCATGCCAAGATGCAAAGATAGATGTTTACTTTTTTTTTTCAGGCAGACCTAAAAAATTTAAAATTCTGCATCTTGAGCTTGCGACTTCTAGTAGAAAAACAGGCACGTAATACATCAAATATTTAGGGACATTTTTTGGATATACAAACATGCTGTTAGTGTGAAAAAAATGTATCAATTTAACAGTTAACTTCACACTTGGGGATGTAAGTGTTTTAATGAATTGTGTGTGTCCATCCATGCAGTGTTCACACTGACTTAACCTGTGGGCAGTAATCTTTCTTTTGTATTTTATTCTTTTATATAATAAAACAAACATTCAAAAAGCATCAGATTCACAAACATACGCACCTTCAATCATTATTTACACAGAGATGAGTTCCTTGCAGTCATCTTGAGTGACGGGCAGCGTGAACTTTCTGTCTGTCAGCCACATTTACTCCAGGAGCAGATCTGGGGGAGAAAAAAATAATAATAATCCTGCGGGGGTTTTGTGCTCTGTAATTTTTGGTCAGAAAATTGACCTGTAGATTAGTATCGAGGATGTGCAAGTGCCACTAGAAACTCCACTCGCACCCAAGAGTCTAGGTCCTCAATTCCCAGCTTTTTTTATTTTTATATTATATTATTAGCACCAGACTCAGTATGCTTTTCATTCTCAATTTGATAATTAATGAAAGATTTACATGCATGCTTCGACGTTAAGATACCATAGACAGTATTTGTATAATATTATTATTATTATCATTTGAAATGTCAATTCTAATTTTGTAGGTTGTCTTTGGCAGTGCTCTGATATCTCTAATGAGTGTCTTTATTAATAAAGCGTTAAATTAGTTTTATAAGTCATGTCAGGGTCATCATGTCTTCGTAATTACAATTACATACTAAAACCATCAGATAGCCTAACTTCTATTTTGAAATTACCACCTTATGCGAAGACACAGTAAACGCCTGCCGTTTCGAATAAATCCATCCTTACGCTGAGCAGAGGTTTAAGTGCATATGGTTTTTCTTTTGCGTAATGTTTGCATAATCAGAGTCTTTCCCCAATGCTGACGGCTGCTCTAGAGTTTGTGTGGAGTTTATGTGTTAGCTTGCTCACTGTCTGTGCTGATGATAAGGTACTTAGCCGACTGCTGAGCCTAGTTAACACACTGTACCGCTCTGTGTGAGGAACGTATGGCCCAGTTATTGGATTTAGTTACATTTCATTAACATCATGGCAACACTGAGAATCAGCAGCGTTTTGTGTTACTTGCACCATTGATCTCGGCTTTTCACACCAAGATAACTTGATCGCCAGATATTTTTAGATATATTGCTCACTGAACGCCAGAGGCTATTCTATATATTATCATGTCTGTGGTTCACAAACATTTTACTGACGCCTCGTACCATAAAAACTCCTAACTGTAGTACTCTTGTCTCGGTTGAAATAGTGCAGCCACCCAGTGTGTTAGCCACTAAAATTAATTGTCACAATTTCATTACAGGGGAAACGATAACAGCTCAACATACACATTGTTGTTGTGCCAGTGCATCTGTCAATGGCAATCTGCCCGACCAATAATTACCATTTTTCATCATAGGTCCACATGTTTTGTTGTATAACAGCAGATGAATGGGTTATCTCTGGGGTTTTGCTTACACGGCAGAATCCCTTATTTTAGCGGCCCCCCTCGTCTGTGGCGTAGCACCTCAAACATCTCCCTCTAAGAGGAATAAACACAGTTGCTGGACTGAACTCTGAAGTAAAAATAGAATAGGCGTTTTTTTCCCCCCTTTCTCCGCATCAGCTGGCAGACATGCAGGGGGGAGTATGTTCACGTTTACGCTGCTTCTCTCGCTGCAGTATGTGTATTGTTCGTGATGGGATCTTAAATGTAATGCTAAGGCATCACCTCTCTATTACAGCTGATATAATAGAAGGCTTTGTAGATCAATCAAAGAGGCCCCCAGAATCCTTGCTTAGAGGCTTGTCCTAAAATTGGACTTTCCCTCAGGAGGAAGCAGCGCTCTGCAACTGCTCTGTGTGGCTGTGTACAGTATCTGTGCTGAAAGTAAGACATGTGCGTGGGTTAGTATTATCACTGAGAGGTTAAAGGTGATGTGTGTCATTTTTTTCCCTTTCACACCTTAAAGCATTGGTTCTCAACCTTTTGGACTCAAAGGCTTTTTATGTAATATAATATTAACAGTACTATAACATATATATATATATATACTCTAGTGAAAATGTATATACTAAAATGTATTTGAGATACATTTACTGCATGCTAAGTATACTACAGATGAATTTAAATATTTATGTACTTAATAGAAATACCCTGCAGTTGTACTTTTGGTAAACTGAACTGGTATAATTAAGGTCTGCTAGAATAGAACAACTCATTTGCTGAAGTCTAACTAAAGATATACTGAAGTATATCAGACTGTGCTAAAGTGGGAACGGTGGCAAGTTTACTTCAGGCACACTTTAAATGTATTGCATTTAATAATAAAAAGAAGACATAATAAAAGACTGATTTTATTAAAAAATCATGCATTCATCATCAATAGTGACATTAAAACACATAGGTTTAATATTAAGAAATGTGCACTGTGCACTAGTAGTACTCCAAATAAAGTTTAATTACAGTTTATATCAGTAATATGTTAATATATTTGTATAATTAGTATTCAATTAATGTATTTTATATATGTTTTTTTATTAGGCTATATGTGTATTAAAGGTGATAGATCCCATTTTAAAGTCAACCTTTTTATTGTGGGCAGTATAAGGTACACCTGTGCACTACTCATGATGTCAGAGCAGCATCTTGATGTGGCACACCTGTGAGGTGGGATGGATTATCTCAGCAAAGCAGAAGTGCTCACTATCACACATTTAGACTGATTTGTGAACAATGTTTGAGAGAAATGGTAATATTGTGTATCTGGAATGAATTTTACATCTTTAAGTCCATCTCATGAAAAATCGGAGCAGAAACAAAGGTGTTGCGTTTATATTTTTGTTGAGTGTATAACAATAACTATAATTATAAAGGCTAACTATAAAGATTAAACAATAATTCTGTGAGAAAAGAAAAGTCCATTCGTCAGTAATAATCATAACGGCACAGAGGAACAATGAGGTTAGAATCTCTTTCAGAAATATTTTTTTCCTGCTGATGAATAATAAAAACATTGACAGCCGATCTGACTTTAATGAACACGAATATTTAAACTTGTTGTTGTCTGTTTAACACGAATAGACAACAACAAAACTGCAGCATGTGCTTATAAAAAACATTATTTTCCATGGATGCGAGTATACTTACTGTTATAGTTATCATTCTTGGTGAGAAAAGGCCTCAGCGGAATATAGAAAGTCTTACAACATCAAATGCTGCACTGTTCTTCACCATTGACTCACTTCCCATAGCCTCAATAGATGGTAAAACTGTTGTAGAAGCAGTAGGACATCCAGGTTTTTTTCTAAAACTGTGTAATGCATAATGTTTACCTTGAAAAAATATATACATATAAAATACATATTTTGCTCACAAGGACTATTACTGCAAAAAGTGCACTAAATTAGTTGTTCCAATTGAATCTACTTTAAGTATACCCATTGAGTAATGACAAAAGTACAGTTGCACTGTATTTTTATTAAATGTTTTTTTTGGTATACTTAGCTTAAAATACATTTTAGTATATTTATTTTTATCTTTAACGAAATGTAAGCAGTGCAGACTTTGCTCCACCAGCATGTGCGTGTATATTTGTGTGTGAAAAGCACTATGGGATAAAGGTACTGTATGAAAAGCATATCACTGTCGAGAGAAAGTTTGGTGAAAGGTAACCATGGTAACTCAGTGCTACGATTTGAAAGCGAGAGTGAGACTGAGATCCTCCAGGATGCTGATGCAGGACACAGGCTAAAGGGTTAATATGTTTCAGTGCAGCAGGTTAACCTTTCATCAGGCTTAGACGCCAACGGCGTATTTACACACCAACTGGACAGAGACAGGAGTGTGAGAGAGGGTGCTGAAAAAGGAGAGAGGATAAAGGCAATCAGCGGGGTTTAACACGGGTATGGACAGAGACACAAAGCATGTGATGAAGGGCTCAAGGTGGGTTGAGAATTGGAGTGTGTGTGAGCCAGTGACCATAACAGGATCACGCCGTCTTACGTGCGCACCTCAAACACATTTTGTGCAAAGGGAGCCGACCATTCAAACCACATTTCCCAACAGGCTCACAGCTGACTCAATTTCCTGTCATCACTGTCATTTTGGACTCCATTTCCCATCAACATCACAGCAGATGCCATCTCCCATTACAGCCATTTAATTGGCAGTTGGCACTCTGAGCTAATTGTAGCTCTTGTCAATCATGCATGAAGATGACACAACACAGATAAAACGGATAAAATAAGGTGACCGTAATTTCCAGGATGATGTTTTAATAATTACTTCACGGTGAGCGCTCATACCCTTTTCTTTTGGCTCACAAAATGCAACGTTGCGAGCGATTGTGATGAGATTCTGCAAACATCAGGGACTGAGCCCATGATCCATTTTAAACATCAGACGTAACCTGGTTAAGTCACGCTGTTAAATGCATAACCTCCTTGCAAATGCAGGTACAGTGTTTTCCATTTGTCCTCATTTTACTGGTGTATTTGCTAGAAGTTCATATAATGCCAGAACCTTATTATCATGAAATCGGTATCATGTAAACAACATTACAATGTTTTATTATCAAATAAATCTGTATTTCTAAATGTCTGTAAAGGAAAAAAAAACTCCTATGGGTATATTCCAGTAGAAACAAAAACTATGCCATAATGCATTTATTCCATACTAAATATACTACAAATACTTAAGTATACTTCTATAAACTTATCAACTGATTCATACTGACTGATATAAAAATTGTGATTAAACTTCAATTGGAGTATCTCTTTATTGCACAATGCACAATTCTTAATATTAAGGCTAAAATGTGTTTTAAGGTCACTTTTGATAAGGATTGTATTATCTTTGAATAATATCTGTGTTTAAATGCCAGATATTTAAAGTGTAGCTGCAGCAAACTTGCCACCGTTACCACTTTAGCACAATCAGATATACTTCAGTATATCTTTAGTTAGACTTCAGCACTACTTCCACACAAAGTGCATTAAGCACAAAATGAGTTGTTCTATTTTAGCAGACCTTAATTATACCAGTTCAGTTTACCAAAAGTACAACTGCAGGGTATTTCTATTAAGTACATACATATGTAAATGTGCTTGTAATATATGTAGCATGGAAAAAATATTTCAAATACATTTTTGGGTATAGTCAATATTTGAAGTGGATCAAAACCTTTTGTCAAAGCTGTCCTAAAACCAAAATGTGAATTTGTAGTAGGACAACTTTGATAAATGTTTTTGATCCACTTGTTTTTGATCACTTCTACACACATATTTATAAAGTGGGTTTCATTAATAATAATCTGGTTTTATTGGTTTATTTTAGGTTTGTTGAAGTCATACAACAGCTCAGTGAAAGAAAAAGGCCTAAACTAAAATCTTGTCCTCCAGTGAGCCGTTAAACTGAGAACCACAGCGACTGGAGTAGAGAACCAGAGCAGTCTGAAACACGAATGAATCATTTAGACCGGTTTTATGAACAAGATTCAAAATAAAGGTTTGTTGTTGAATTCTTATGTAGTGTGCAAGTTAAACGAACCACTTCTATGCCACTGTTGTAAATTGTTAATCAAAAACGAATTATTAGTTTACACCGCAATCTATAAGACAGTGTAACCTTTTTGAATTGAAGGCCCCAGTTTTTATTATTTACAGTATTTCTGCTGTAATTATGATTATTTTTAATTGAACTTTTTAATTAAATTAATGAATTTAATAATTGAGGGAAATAATAGAGAAATATTCATCTTTTTATAACTTGTGATTTATTATTATAATATTTAAAATTAATTATACTATAAGTAATTATGTGGCCCCATCTGCCTGGTTAAGAACCACTGCTATAAGGTTACAATTGTAGGCCTTTTTTTCACAGAGTGGATCCTTTGTGAGCCCTGACAGCTTTAGTTTCATTTTCAGTTTTCATTTACATTTGATCATTAATATTTCCCACATTTTAGTTTGTTCTAATTTAATTGCAGAAAAGAGAGTATATATAGGGTTCAGTATGTTGAAAACTCATTTGGGACTATAATAGGCCAATAGTGGGACTGTGGTTACCCACCGGTTACCAGCAGATGCGGTAGGGAAGAAGTAAAGCAGGTATTGCTGCAGGTAGCTGTGACTGTATTAGTGATGCTTGAGTTGCAGTGTTTATAGAAGAAGGCCTGGGGCATGGCTTCCTGTTACATGACAGCTCTACAAATGGCTTTTGCCCATAACAGCATGCTAATGCTTACAGTAAAACACTGGTTATGGTCACAGTCAAGCAGCAGCAGGGGACATCACATTTGTTCCCCTGACTGGAGTGTGTGTGTAGTGTGTGTGTTTGTTTTTGAGCCGGGGGTTCATCACCTTGTATTTGTGCTTATTAAAGAGAGTGGGCAAACATTTTTAGGCAGAACTCATGATTCATTAATTCAGTTGTCTAAATTTAGGATATTAAAACCCCACATACATACGTTCCACAGAGACTGGGTGGCCATAGAAACAGGAAATGTGTGAAGCCAAAATGTTTTTACAGAAAATATTTCTTAATAAACTGATTAACTAAAGGACCCTACTTCATTTAACAATATAATGTGCAGTATATAGTTTGACGCATTTGGTCATGTGTAGGTTTTTGCTGTTTTTATGTCATTAAGAAAGACAAACTTGGCATTTCTTGAAAATCCCCCTCTGGAGAGAAGATCTAGCATCTTTAGAGTACATAAGAATGCATTTGCAAAGAGTGAAAAATGGTTTAACAGGTGAAGACAGGTGCAGGCTTAATGTTTCTTTCACTTCCATCCATATTCATGCAAAAATAGAAGATGGAAAGAAGTTTTGTCTTTCATAGAACTCTTGACTAAAATGCTTAAATCATATGGTGAAAGATATTTGGCTAATAGACCACTTGACTCAATAAAACAATACAGAGTAGATGATAGGCCTAAACTGCACCAGTTTCAATTATTCTACTTTTATTTTTCAAAAGAAAAGCCATCATCTGTGGCAGATATTTGTTGTAGGGTCTGAAGTTCTATTTTTGTTTTTAAAGTTCAATGTGACCTTTGAAATATATTTAATTTAATTTAAATTTTTATAAAATTGGATATTGATATTATTATTAAGCACAAATGTATACACTGAAATTTTGTCTGATAACCGTTCCAGTACACATAAATAAATATACTCATGTGAATTACAAGACCCAGTGTGTTCACAGTCCTGCTTGTACAGGATCGCCATCGACTGTTCATACTAATTTTATCTGCACACACACACACACACACACATCTGTTCAGTTATCTCTTTTCTCTCTATCACTACCTGTTTTTATATTCATTCCCTTGTGTTGTCTTGCCTGCATCTCTCCCATCTTTCTTGTGCACTTGTTGTTTTTTGATGCACCTATGTTGTCGTTCTCCTCCTCCTATCTCTCTGTCTGTTTCATATTCATCCTTTTCTATTAAGCCTTTCTCATGCATCTCTCTCTGGGAGAAATTATTAATATTAATGTTTCTCCCTCCTCTCTTTCCTCACCCTCTATCTCGTCCGCTTAACATTTCCCTCTCTCTATATCTGTTCCTTACTGTCTGTCTCTCGTTCACATTTCACTTGGATCTCTCTCTCTCTGTCTCAGTATTCATCTATTAGTGTTGATGATTCTCTTCTATGCCTGCAGCTGTACAGTCATCTATCAGTTTAATAATCTCTCCATCCTTCTGCCTTCTGCCCTGCTCTCTCTCTCTCTCTCTCTCTCCATCTCCTGCCTCTCTTCCTCTCTTATTTTTCACTGCACCGAGTGTAAAATCCTGTGTTAAATGAACATGCATGTCAGAGTACGATAATTAGGGCCATCATCATTAGTAATGGCCTGTGTCTCATTGGATACCCTTATATAAGGTTACTGAAGTCTAAATAACCTGAGAGAGCTAAGCCCCCTTGCATGGGGTTCAGGTTGAATTAGCCATCCATCAGCAGAAGCACACTGCACCAGTTAATGCTGCTCTAAGACCCCATGAGCCTCAAGTCTATGGGCATAAGAGTATGGACATAAAGATTAGTACCATAGTTCACACGTGCAGTATTATTGTGGAAATGCACAAGGGAGTGAAGCGCATGAATCTGGTAAAGGTGAGTGTAGCTAGATCTGCTTTGTGTATTGCGTAAAGCTAGGGTCCAGAATAAACTCTCAGAAAATGTGGTTGTGGCATTTACGAAAATGTGTGTTGCTCACTAGCAACATAATACATGGTTTAAGTTTAAAGAAGGATAATCTTACCACCACAAATGTAAGTGTCGAAATGGTTCAAACAGAGTCATTTAAAGTCCTGCATCATGCATTTGCATTATGACATTTAATAAAAAAAAAGGATACATAGGATAAAGCTTATTTTCTGCTGGCATTTGTAAAATCTTCTTTACATTTTGCTTCCCAAATGTAAACGAGTAACAAAATTACAATGTGTCACTGTTTTATGACAGACGCAGTTTTAATGGGAAAACACTCATGTCTAGTGTTGGGGGTAATGCCTTAAAATTAACATGAGGCATTACCCCTCATAATATAATAATTATCTGTTTATTATTTATCTGTTATTATCCATTATTTATGGTTTTTGCCTTTTATTAAGATACTGTAAACAAGAAGTGGAGAGACATTGAACGGGATCTTGAAAGGTCCATGATCTGTGATTCGAACTTGGGATGCGCCAAGCACAACAACACTAAATGTTGTGCCCAAGGGGCTATCGGCGATATAACGCAATTTCATGGCTGGTATGAAATATTAAGCTTGTAATTTTTCACCTACCATTGGCCAGTGTTTGGCTGAAAGCTTTGGACTTTGCATAGAGCAGTTCATTTGAATTCGAGGCAAGATTTTGAGATTGAGTGCATTACCAGCGTACAGTAGTTGAGTTTTCCAGGCGAGAGACTGCATATGTAATATCATTAGTCTTTGCTTCGCAAAAAAACCCCAAAACAAACTATTTTTGTACTTGATGCATTCATTTTCTTCAAAATTCACTTGATTGGAAGTTATTATTGTGTGGCGTTTTAGCTGTGAACCTGAAATATTTGACTATGAGAGTAATAAAACATGGGTTTCTTTGTTTTTTTCTTTTGCAGTAAAACATGCATTCATCACAAAGGGGCCTGTCATATAAGAGGACCTGTTAAGGCAAAGACGACACAACTTATGTAATTGTATCCGTATGAAAAAATAAACAAGGACCAACAAAGGAGACTGAATATTTCCACTGAAAAATGCAGGAGTGACATCCATTGCGGGAGGAATCGACAACAGTTGAAGAGACAGTACTGGAAACACTGGAATCAGCCTACCATCCTCTTTGGAACACAGGAAGGGTCATGACCCAGTTGCCATGCGCATCACCACGGTGACCAGCCTTCCTAGTCCCTCCCCCCTCCTCCTCTTATTGGTTCAGCTGCTGTTGTGGCTCATCCTCCCAGGCCAAGAGGCAGTTGGAGCCGCCTCCACCTGTCCTACGCTGTGCAGTTGTTCTAATCAAGCTAGTCGAGTCATCTGTACAAAACGAAACTTAGACGAGGTGCCCGACAGTATATCAAACAACACACGATACCTCAACTTACAAGAGAACTCAATACAGGTAAATACTGACTACAGTATTTTTCTCCCATCAGGCTTTGGGAGAGGATGTTTTAGTTTGTTTGTTTGTTTCTAATATTTTTGAGTGTCGGTTTTTTACTAATGTTGCTTTAACACTAAGTAGCTTTAGCACAAACGGTCTCAGCCTTGCCCAAATAATGAAGTCAGGTGTTGATATGACCTACTTTTAGTGTGAAGGTTTAGATATTTATTCTCTAGATGAAAAAGATAACAGCAAATACACTGTTTACCCCGACAGTGAAAGTGTTAACCAAAAACAAGCCTATTAAAAATGAAGAAGAATAGTAATGCTTTTCATCAAGCCTCCGTTTAAGCATAAAAATTCTGATTTGGTTTGTTGTGTCCTCGAGCCCCACTTGAAATGATTAAAAATCTAAAAATGTTTTAATACCTGAAGGCATCCTAGATTCTTTGGCTTCTTTCTCTCCCATAGCATTTTACCACAAGAGTGCAGCTCTGACAGATTCCACCCTCCTCTTCAACACCCCCAACCCAGTGTGTTTAACACCCTCCTCCCCTCCCCTGCTCTATATACAGAGGGGATTGTGGCAGTAGGCCAGGAGGAGGCTTCTCGCTGCCCAAGAAAAGCAGTTCTGGCTACATCCGATGCACAGAAACAAATTGTTTTAGAACCCATAGCATTTAGGATGTGTGAATATTCTCTAGTCTTTTCATTTATTCTTTCATTAGGTTTTAGCACGTTCTAATAATACGACTGTTTTCACCATGACTGAGATTTACCACTGCAAGTCTATGTGGTCTTTTTGCATTGGGTTTTGAAGGGATAGTTCAACCAAACATGAACATCCTGTCATTATTTTCCTTACCTTCATTTCGCTTAAAGCTTGCATGCTGTTCTGTGGAAAATTATGCCTTTTTGAGGAATCCTTATGCAGTGCTTTTGCCTTCCGCTCATAATAACAATTTCTGTTAAGATACAAAAGCAAGCAAACAAACAAACAGAAACACAATAAAAGTATTCCATCTGTTGTTTTGAAGCCCTATGATAATGGTGTGCATGAAACAGACATAATGTTATAATTCATTATTCGCTTATTTTTTCCTCTCTAAAATGGTTCAGTGCACTATACCAGGTTTAACATAGACACACAACAGCATTCGTTTGTGTGTCAGAACTGAACATGGTTCAAATGCCAGTTCAGATGTGTCGAGTTACATTTGAGTGCTTCAGCGGAGGGCAAGATTTGCTGTGAACAGCAACTTTTATTCTGTTCCTTGCACAGAGATGTCATAGGGATTAATTTTACAGTGATTTTCTGTTGTTGTTTTTTTGTTCTTTTTGGAGACGGGAAAAAATAGTCACTATGACCTGAAAAAAAAATTATAAAAAAACATACTTGACAATTCTTCAAAAATTCCCCTTTTGTTTCACTGATTAAAAATAACAACATACGGTTTTGGAACAACATGAGGTTGAGTAAACAATGACACAGTTTTTATGTTTGGGTGAACTATTCCTTTGATGGGTTTTTCTTCAAAATCAAGAGTGACTGCTGACAACTTGCAGAACAACTTTTCTGTAAAGCACAACAGAAAATGAATGCACTTTCTTTGTCTATGACTTTATATTTTCTAAAATTCTCACAGGAACAAACACATCACACACAACTTTAATCCTAAACTTGTACCTGTAATTTTCTCACTTAGGTGATAAAATCAGACACATTCAAACATTTGCGGCACCTGGAGATCCTCCAGCTCTCCAAGAACCAGATTCGTCAGATAGAGGTGGGCGCTTTCAATGGCCTCCCAAACCTTAACACTCTGGAACTGTTCGACAACCGCCTCACGCTGGTGCCATCGCAAGCTTTTGAGTACCTCAGCAAGCTGCGGGAACTGTGGTTACGAAATAACCCCATTGAGACTTTACCAGGCTACGCCTTTCACCGTGTTCCCTCGCTGCGGCGTCTTGACCTAGGCGAACTTAAGAAACTGGATTATATATCTGATGCAGCCTTTGTTGGACTCATCAACCTGCGCTACCTGAACTTGGGTATGTGTGGCCTGAAGGACATCCCCAACTTGACTCCCCTGGTGCGACTGGAGGAGCTAGAGTTGTCTGGGAACCGTCTCGAAATCATCAGACCCGGATCCTTCCAAGGCCTGGAGTCTTTGCGCAAACTATGGCTCATGCACTCTCAAATGTCGGTCATCGAGCGCAATGCTTTCGATGATCTCAAGAACCTAGAGGAGCTTAACCTATCCCACAATTCCCTGCACTCTTTGCCCCATGACCTTTTCACACCTCTGCAGAAGCTGGAGCGAGTGCACCTCAATCACAACCCATGGGTGTGCAACTGCGATGTGCTCTGGTTAAGCTGGTGGCTGAAAGAAACAGTGCCGAGCAACACCACTTGCTGTGCACGGTGCCACGCACCACCCTACCTTAAGGGAAAGTACATAGGAGAGCTAGACCAGAGCCATTTCACCTGCTATGCCCCTGTCATTGTGGAGCCGCCCACTGACCTCAATGTGACTGAGGGCATGGCTGCTGAACTCAAGTGTCGCACCGGTACCTCCATGACTTCCGTGAACTGGATCACTCCAAATGGCACTCTAATGACCCATGGCTCCTATAGGGTCAGGATTTCCGTTCTTCATGATGGCACGCTGAATTTCACCAACGTAACTCTGCGTGACACCGGCCAGTACACCTGCATGGTGACCAACTCAGCTGGAAACACAACGGCAACCGCTGTCCTGAATGTGACTGC
Organism: Enteromius viviparus; assembly: GCA_032353835.1. Taxonomy (NCBI): domain Eukaryota; kingdom Metazoa; phylum Chordata; class Actinopteri; order Cypriniformes; family Cyprinidae; genus Enteromius; species Enteromius viviparus. Next base: position 9,379,522 of record JAUCNO010000710.1, on the reverse strand, counting down.
AGCAGATGTGAGTGTCAACTACACCTACTTCACCACTGTCACTGTAGAAACTGTGGAGTCTACGGGAGATGAAGAATCTGCATTGCAAGCCGTCAACGAGACCTTCATCCATTTTCCTGGGCCTACACCTTCAGGGCACCTCTGGCATGAAATCCCCACTACTGCCTCTTCTCTCTCTATCCTCGGCTCATCTTCTTCTCCCCGAGCAACCAAGCCCACTTTCACTGTCCCAATTTCTGAGCCCAACTATCCCTCTGGACTAGATGACGTGATGAAGACCACTAAAATCATCATTGGTTGCTTCGTGGCCATTACCTTCATGGCTGCTGTCATGCTGGTGGTGTTTTACAAGCTGAGGAAGCAGCATCAGTTGCACAAGCACCACGGCCCAGCACGAGCCATTGAGATCATTAATGTCGAAGATGAGCTTGGTGCGGGAACGGGCCTCCGTGGCAGCGGCATCTCAGGAGGATCCACGGTACCGCAAGGGGGCTCCGGCGGAGGCGGACAGAGCTTGCGTATGCACCACCCTGAAATCGTCAACCTCCCGAACCTTGCACGTGCAGAGCATCTCAACCATTACTACAAGGCCCATCACTTCAACAGTAACATGATAGGTCTGGGCCTTGGAGGAGGCTCGGGCGGAGGCCTAAACAATAACAACAACCCTTCGCCCTGCTCCCAGGCCCAGACTTCCACCATCTCTCGCACACAGGTGCCAGTCTCTGCAGGTAGTACATCATGCTCCATGCCTTCTCCGATGCCTCTGCCGACCCTTGGCATCCACGGGTCACTGAAAGGCCTGATGGGTAAAGGTCAGAACCCACAGATTGAGCCGTTGCTTTTCAAGAGCGGCTCCAAGGAGAATGTCCAAGAAACCCAGATCTGAAGTTGAGAAAGGGAGTAAGGGAAAGAGGGAGAAAGGTAAATGTACAGATAAAAGATGGAGAAAGGAATCAGGAAGGTATCAGGAAGTCAGAAACAGATGAAGGGTATTGGCTGTTCAACCCCTATGGGTATGTTCTCAGGAGTAATGAGAAAGGCAGACCTAGCATTGTATGAAATATTACCTACACAAGAATACAAGATGCAGCTGTGAAATCGCTACCAACTAAATACACTGGCAAAGAGTGGGGGAATTTCTAGAGGGAAGAAAGGCAACCACAGCGCAGTTTAAAATCCGTCTTTACATTTCTCTGATCCGCACATATGAAAGGGGATCAGAAAACAAAACCACACTTGCAGTACCTTATAAATCGATACGTTTTTGTATAATGCAAGATTGATAATTACGTGCTAAACTTGCACCAATCTGTGCCAAAGCAAAACCTTTGCACACTGCACATTTGTGTACAGAAACATTTCAAAAGACAAAAAAGATCTGCACTTATACTGTACACCATCAAATACAGAACTCCATCAATAAAGCAGAGATGCTGCAAAAATCAAAACCATACAAACCATTAGGTAGGAAGTGTATATAGAAATACATGAACAACCTTAAGTATTTATAGACAGGGCTGAGAACGAAAATCATGTGAGAAAATGGTTTAGAGAACCGTAACGCTCAGATAACAAAAAGGATCATTAAATTTTTTGTAGAGGTTCGCAGTCCTATGAAGGAAGATGGATTAAAAGATGGATAAAGATGGATAGACCAGCACAGGGCTTGCGTTTCGTGATGACGATGGACTCAGATTCTCCCCTTTCTCGAAGGCTCTCACAGTTGAGGGGAAGAAAGGAAAACAAACAAGGACTCAAAGCGCAAAAAGACAATGAGAGATATACAAATTTTAAGAGAATATATAAACTATGAAAGTATACATGATATATAAATATATTTTCATTCAGAGAAATAAATTATGAAAAATCTTTACATTTTTTCTGACTGGAAGCCACGGCTTTTGAAGAATTAGCAGCTGCTGGTGTAGCGCTTTGTCACTGATAATTCCTTTCTCTGCATAAAAACAAAAATGTGTCTGAGACTGGTACACCCTCACAAGACTTAAGGGCATTCTGAGGAGATGGAGGAACAGGGATGGATATTCTGGAAATTACATTTGGTTTCAGATACTTTGGCTTTGTTTTTTTAAGTCTCAAAAGGTTTCCCTTTCCTGTTCTATAACTAACAGGGTCATTGAGGAGAAGTAATTTTAATTACCATTATAAACACACTACTGTTTGATTCCGCAGGCGTTTGAGATCCAAACTGGGTCGCTATGAGTTATCACCATTACCAACAGAATTATAAAAGACAATAATGATGATAGTATGCAATGCAACGGAAAGAGAGTAAAACACTGTAAACGCTGATTAACATGCTGCTATACTGAGAAAAGATACTTTTTAAGTGAGATGTTTTAGGAAAATCTGATTTGAAAGCCGAGTAAAACGAGGCTCCAGTTGACATTACATTACTGCTACTATCATCATTATTGGAAAACATCAAGTGTCAAAAGCATAGCGGATTTAGTCGCTCTCTTTGTTTTTACCTAGAGGTGATGCTTGTTTTTCATTGTGTAAAATGAAATAAAGCTGGAATAACAGTGGACGTACTGACAATGACAATGATTAGCTTGAAGCATTATGAAGCCACAACAACAACTCCTCCAAACAAGGAAATGGATGGGCCTTAAAATGGCTCCCTCAATGGCATGTCCCCTCTGTTTTGTAAAAGACTAAAACTTTACCAGGACCCTGCTTTTTTGCCAACGTGAAGCAACAAGATTCAGGACAGAACACAAACTCTGGTGATTACTGCAGGGGTAAAATGGATTATTGCGAACACTGTGTCCAGACTTGTGGACGGAACTACTGTTTGAGCAGAAAGCGAACAGAGGACAGCTTTTGAAAGGTAAGAGAAAACCCACTCAGTGAGCAAGATTGGAGATTGGAAAGCTTTTTTTTTTAAAAATGAAAATGGACAAATAAATGACAACTATAGAAACTTATAGAGCTCTTTTAAAACAAAACTATTATGATAATAAGTGTATTTCATTATTTGTTTTTATCTAGTTTATTTTTGTTTTGTTTTGTTATTTTTTTTTTTTTTCAAAATCAAGTGTTATCTTAATTGTAATATTGTTATTGTTATTATAATTAGCTAATATTACACTCGTTATAATTATGAAAAATGTTCTGTTAGCAGAAGTCACTTCGAAATTGAAAAAAAAAAAATATATATATATATATAAATGGCACACAAACTGGCAACTGAAATTGTGAAAATTGGTGGCATTGATTTGTTCTATGTTTTTGTCTTATCTTTTTCTCATGTATTTGAGGTATCACTGTATGTAACCCTTAGAGCTTAAGGCTTGGAGACAGTTCTCCTGAGATGCAGACAGAATGTTATTTGGCTGGTGGTAGTGTTCTTCTCTGCAGAGGAAGAGATATGAGAGAGAGACGGAGAGGAAAGAGAGAGACCGGGTTTCTGATACACGCTCATTTTCAGAATGTCACCCATTATCAGTGCCGAAAAGTGCGACTGTGCCATGTCAACACCCTGTTGCCACGGCAACACGCCTTCGCACTAATGTGCCAAACACTGTCAGAGCCAGGGTGCCATCTTTGTGGGTCCCCGTGCCTGTGTTTGTCAAACCTTGTTAGCCTACAACACGTACAAATATCCACACGTGAGCGCACCGCCGTGTCAATTGTCATCTGATATATTGGCGCATCCATACTCTGGCACAGCGTCCCAACCGGTTCTTATGGTGAGGTTTCCCTGGCAACTGTTGCTGCTGCGACAGTCCCCATCACAGCGTTCAGGTCGCAGATGCAAATGCCAGGGCAGTGCTAGTATAGGACGCCATTTACAAGGATGTAGCCGGTGTCGTCCGTGTTCTTAAATCAATTCATAAAAACCCACCCTCCTTAGTCTGCTGCTATGGTTGACAAGCCATGCCACTCTACACACCATGTTCTCACACAGTAAAAAATACATTGTGGAGCAAAGAGGTAACTGGCAACATGCTAACAGACAAGACAGAGCCGGTTACTGTGGGCATTAAAATTTCTCACCTTTCCAATTTGGTCATTTTTAATAAAATTCAAAAAACATATGCTGTAGCGCATATGTTGAAGTGGCATGTGAACCCATCATTTCTTCCTCTTTACTAGTTACAGCATGAAATAAATATGAACGAACATCAGAAGGTATTTCTTATAACCGCTGAAAGAAGTCAATACACAGCATTTTTCAAATTTAAGTCCACGGAAGTTAACCTACTCCCCTGTCTTGTTTGTTTGTCGACATAATGATTAATCAGATTGCCTGTCAATCAAACTAATAAATTAATAAACCTCCTTTTCTGCTGAAATTCTGTTAACACGCCATTGATCTTTCATAGGCACATCATCCCCTACACTTAAAATGATCATATTCTCTCTCTCTCATGCTGGAGATTTGCATATGTTCGTTTGCTTCTCGAGTGATTAACATACACATCTGTTTGTGTGTGTGTGCATATGTGTGTACCAGACAGTAATCGTATTACATTTGTGCTCAAGGCATATGCTTTCTTTCCAAAGCAACTCACAAGAAAGTATTGCCAAGCAGATTGGTAGTGGGACAGGGCAGAGACTGTTATAACATACCACATCTCATGATCTTCACCTAGCCTGCGACCTCAGATATCTCTCGCTTCCTGAAGTCTTAAGAAGCATGTGAAAGCTGTGACAAAGGTAGGAAGACAGGAGCCCTCTCTCTCCCTCGTAGCACTGCGGTATCTGAGTCACAGGGCCCAAAACACACACTCATACACATCTCAGCTCTCTCATAAATGCGCTTTGCAGAGAAATACCCTGCCCACCAGCTGGTTAGGACTTATGCAAAGAGCACCAGAGAATGTGGTGTCGCGGGTTTTGGCTTAACCATGTGTCTGTGTGAGTGTGTGAAAACTATGGAAATGGCCATTTCAGCTTTTGTATGCTTATTTGAAGACATCCATGTATTTCGACCAATGTTTTTCATTGATAGCGTTTCTGTTGCCCTCTCGTATGTGTGTGTGTGTGTGTTTGTGTGGGAGACGGTGTGTTTGGGCTGTGTGTTTTACAATAAGAGACTCTTGTTGTTGAGCGTGCGCGTGGCGAGCTTGTGTGTGTGTGTTTGCCACATCTGTGTTTTTGTACTGCATTTAGAGAGTGTCGTGAGAGTCAGACAACCATTTTAAATCCCCAGTTTAAATCACTTTAGCATATTTTCCTATGCTTCAGGCATGTGTATGATCTTCTGAATGATGCTCTTAGCTAGAATGGAGAAAAAAAAAACATCAGTTGGGATTTTCCATTTTTTCCCCTTAATACCCCAATAGAGAAGTCAGGGGGCATTCGTGCCAATTTCCAACCAGCTGAAGAGGTGGGAGGTACTTCCCTAATAGCAGCTGTGATACATTATTCAGAAATTCAGACGTGCGACAATGGTCTCTGTTTTGTGTGTGTGTGTGTGTTTAAAGTTGCAGACATGCTCAGGCTTTGACAGACAAATCTAGGGCAGCTCTTGCTTTTGGGTGTGGGGGGTAAATATCTTATTCCAGCATTTACTTCAAAGATTTGTATTTGGTCGTTTGCACTTTGGTCCTGGATTTATCAGCAGAAGGTCTTTCGCATTGGTTCCTCACAGTCTGAGTCACAAAACCAAGTCAAACATATAAACAACTCACTTGAGAGTGTGTCGCTTAGAATATCAATTACATCCAAATCATACTTCAGCCCTACTGCTGGTGATGGTCCGTTTCTAAAGCCGCTGCTAGCGATGGTGTCATTCTTCACATATAAAACTGCTTCATTGTAATTGTCAGGGCTGGACAGAACAGACAAATCTTTCATGGCAGGGTGTGGATGTGGCTTGTGTCCCTAACAAACTCAGTTTTTACTAGAGTTGCACAGACTGTCACACATGCCTGACACCGATGATCCCAATTGTAAGAAAGAGCATTGTGCAATATAAAGTTTTAAAAAATGTCTATATATTATTTATAGTGTAATTTATCATTTGCTTGTGTTTAGAAAACATGCATTTAAAAAATTTTTCTTACTCTGAAACTGGCCATATATATATATATATTATATATATTAGCTTAAAACAAGAATATATGCAGTAAATTCAGAGATTTTTGATCAAAAAACACAGATGTATTAAAATTACAGTAGTTAAAAAATTACAGTAAAAATTTCTATTCCAAATAAATGCTCTTCTTTTGGACTATTCGTGAAAGAATCAAACATGTATCCCAGTTTCCACAAAAATAGCAGCACCAATGTTTTCACTATAATAATGATAATATTAAGAAATGTTACATTTTAGACTGATTTCTGAAGGATCGTGTAACACTAAAGACTGGAGTGTGAAAGAAATATTCAAAATGCATTACAAGAATAAATTACAATTTAAAATAATTTAAAATAGAAAACAATTATTTTAAATTGTAATAAAAATCTTCAACAATTCTATCAAAAAAACATTATACAAAAATATATTCTCTAAAAACAAGTAAATGTTGCAAACCACATATATATAATGCATTTTTATTTAATTATCTTGTATGGCCTAAATTGTTTTAATTGCTTCAACTCTTATTGGATTCTGTTTTATTATTGTGATTGGTGACATAATACTGTTATTTCCTGCTTAATTGCACATAAAGCTGTTGTCCTCTGTTCTGATGCTGAGGGTGAAAGAGAGTGAGAGGACCAGTGTTTTGTTCAATCCTGAAGACTTATTTAGCCCCTGAGACTGAGTGTGTGTGACAGATTTGGAATTGAGCACTAAAGCATCTTGAGTGTGTGCGGCAAAAGTCGCACATAATGATTTATCGTGTTAGGGTGCGTGTGTATGGTTTATTTGAACATGTGCCTCGTTTGCCATTGTAGTTGTTGTGTGGGCTTCCTGATACCCATCAGGACATTTATGTGCGTGTGTGTTTGAGGGGTTTTATGAAGAGAATGAGATCAGTTGTTCACAATGTCTCTTTGCGTCATCACACTGATCTGTACAAGAGCCCGCAGCAGCTTGTCAAACACTGATTGCCCCTGAACACACACACACACACACACTAATGTAAGATTGTATCCTAGACCCTCACCTTAGTCAATAAAGAGCGCTTTTACCCGCCTCCTCCTTCGAACGCACACATGCGCCTACGGACAGAGGTTGATAATTACATGTGACACCTCAAACTCGCAAACCGAGTCAGTGTCTTCTTTGTGATTCTTTGTGCCTTGTCATCTAATGTAATCCTCCAAGGTATAAGCTTCTCGAATGCCATTTAGGATTGGGTGGCACTTGACTGACTGGTAAATGCACATGGGCCAGGCATGTATATGTTTGTATACTGGTGCTTCTGCATGTCTGCAGTGATATCCATCCAACTATGTGCCTGAGCTCCATGACAAGTCCGAAGAAACAGCATTTCGTTTGGACCATTTCTAACTTTGAGTGGATTTTGTGATGGTGGTTATGTGGCTGGTTAGCATCCTGTTTTGTGTTTCCTGGAAACATCAGATAGGCAGCATGTTGGGTTTTCACATCTTGAAAACAAATGCGTATTATTTGGTTTTGCAATGAAGATGATAATGGGAATTAATTATATAACCAAATTTCAGTTTGCTTTGATTATTTCCTGGGACAAATGCCTTGCAATATTGCTTTCATCCTTATTCAATTCTGCGTGTCCTCCCACAATGCTTTTTGGTTTAGAGACACCATAAGATGTAATGCTCTTCTGGTTTAGAAATACCAAAAATCCTCCAAAATCACTTGATTTATTAGCGTTTTTGTCTTAAGCAATGTTGCTTAAGACATTGAGTTCTGATGGCAAAGACCCTCAAATATGGTGGTCTTGTTGTGAGGGACTGTGTGACTAATATACAAGGCAGCTGTATGGCATTTTTGTAATATTTGGCTTCGGTTTTGTAAATTCTTACAGTATTTTATGGCAAACTGTTAAAAAAATAATTTTATTTCTAAACAATAATTTTCACCAGTCTTTAGAAAACGGTATAATAATGAAATCAAGTTTGGCAACTGTGAATGTAAAACTAATAATGACAATAAGATTTAACTCAAAAATAACAATTTTGGCATCATATATCCTTCATGCACTTCTAAACCTTTAGAGTATTTTTGATATTTTGATGAATTTTGAAGAACCAAGCATTTTAAGGGAAAGAAATACCCTCAAAGAGAATGGTGACCATTGTCTATTTGATTACCAGCATGCTTCAAAATATCTTATTTTATGGTTAACACAAGAAAGAAACATTTCAAAATCTTTTTTAGGTAAACATATTTCATTGCATTTCATATCTCCAGTGCATGGACCGCATACTACTTTACATACTAAAGCTTTTTTTGTTCAAATAATATATATGTATAAAGTTTATTTTTCTTACCCCATTGGCAATTTCTGTTTTTACACATAAATATAGTTTTGGCATAAACAAACAAAGATATTGCCAGTGGAGTCGCAAAAATAAACTTAAGATACATTCTTGTTAAACGTCTTAATAGCTTACTTGCTTTTGCTGCTAAAGTAGCAAAATCATCTTGTTGTCGTTTGGATATTTTTTCTAGAAATCAAGACAAAAATACTGGTTAAGAAAATGTTTATCTGCAGTGTAGGCTTGTGTAAATGTGTGACAGCATCCTGAATGAGTCGGCTCTGTTAAAACGGCTGAAGCAGCATCTTGGCTCCTCTCTGAGGATGATCTCGGAGTATCAGACCGTGCCTTTTGCTCAAACGCGGCTACTTTTGTGGGTTTTGGGCATCTTATTGGCTCAATTCCCTGTGTGATGTTTGTTTTTGAGTGAAGCTGGAAAGGCATGCAGTGTGTTTGAGAGGCAGTCCAGTGGAAAAACTTGTGAAGTGGACAGTCTCCAGCCAGCCTGTGGAGGGGCCGGTGAGAGAGCAATGAGCTGTGACCTGATCACCTTACGAAGAACCTGCTCATGCTGTGACCGCATAAAGCCGACCCGTGCAAGAGCCGCAGGAGAACCTGAGATCTGGGTTCTCGGGGTCAGAGCATCTAAATGTGACCCAGTTACAGCGAAGCGCGGCAGAACAAGCATTTGCAGAAGAGGCGAAACAATGTGCCATTATCTCAGCACATTAAATCTCACACACTTATTTTGGTGCAATAACTTTAAAAGGCACAGAGCGGCATAACAGTAAACATTTATCAATATGAAATAAAGTTTAACTAGAAATATTGATTTTACTTTAAACTTCTCCCCCTTCTGTCAGCTTTCAAGCTTTTGATTTATGTTTGAAGCACAGTCATTTTTGTAAAACAATTTCCTTGCTATCCTTCCCCAGTGGGGTTTTCCCAAAACCTAAACCACTGTAGACTTCACATTAGACAACGTTCATGTTGTAGCCCAGAGGTTATAAAGCATTCGGATGACACCATATAAAATATGACGATCCCTTTCCTAAAATAAAAAGGCAGCTCTGAATTTTTACCCATTTGTGCTGTGTGAGAAAAACGTGGATACTACAGAGACAACAAAACTGAAATTTTGTTTGATCAATTAAACAACTATCCATCTTATATCTCAATAAATAAGTAATCTATTACCTATTAATAACTAGAAGAATAACTGTACAGTATGTGTATGAAATGGTAAAAATATTTATGATTAGGATACTGAATGATATGTTAACAAATACTAGCTTGCAATATCGAGCAACATAATGGCTTGTTTTAATAAGCTGAAATAACCATAAGTGACTTGCACCAGAAGCCTTGCATATGCAAGTAAAGTTATGTAATTGAAATAAGGTTTCATCAAATTTGGTTTATGTGAATATTAAAATAAAGCCATTAAACAATCATGTCTTAAATACACATGCTAACTTTGACACAGATATAGCTAGTTATTTTTATAGTTACCCATTCTTGGGTATATTTCCTTTACACTGTAAAGTCTTGGACCCTCAAGATTTCTAGGATTGTCATGGACCCTCATAGTGGCGGGAATCTACCAGCAGGGGATGAACTAGACCATCCAAACCAGCTCTGCTTTGCTTCATCTGTGGGCCGCTCTCCATTACAGTGACGTCTCTAAATACATCTGAAAGAAAATAATTCACTTAATAATACATTTTAAATTGGCTTATTAAAGGTTTTGAAAATTAGTCCTCTTGCGCTCTAGTGCAAAAATCATACTTCTAGACCACAAAGTCTAACTGAGGACCAGAAGTCTGGAATCATGTTTCACCTGCAAATAAACTAAAACCTGCGTGCCAATTCTGCTGATAAATCTATGACAAAGAGAAAGATAAGAGGAGAAAATAGAATGAGATGAGTTGAGGCTGGCCGTCATAGGGCGTTCGGACATGTCTTGTCACTTTTCATCACGTCTTATTTGAGTGTGTGCGCATGTAGGCATGTCTGCACCGATGACTTTGTGAGCCAAGTAAGAAAGGTGTCAGTACATCCACCAAACAATGAGTGTGTGGGCGTATACAAATGTGACGTGTGTGAAGGTGCATACACTGTGTGTTGTAGGTGTCTGTGTGAACATTTGCTCATTGACAGCCAGCATGTGTGTGTGTGTGTGCGTGTACGTAAGAGTGTGGATGTCCGTCCGTCTGCTAAATTGAGTCATGTGTGTAAGCGTGTGCGTGTGTGCATGCAGGGACTTTGCTTTCCTTGTATGTCAAGCGTTGCTGTGGGCTGTGATGACCTCACTGTTAGTAACCTGCAGGAATGAGAGGCGCACAGCTGACATCACCCCTCTCTCTCCTTTTCTCACCCTCCACCTCCTTCCCTACATCTATATCTTCCGACATGCGGATAACACATCAGACCTTTTCGTTCTGAGTCACCAGCTTAAGACTTTCTTTCTGTACTTTACTCTCTTCATTCAGCCTTTTAAAAGGATGATTTACCTAGAAACCTAAATTGGGTACTCGCCTTGTTGATTTTGTCTTGAGCAACAACCGTACAACACTTCATTATTTACTTACCACTGTGTTGCTTCAAACCCGTTCCAGAAAGAAAGGCTTTCTTTTGTGAAACCCGAAGAGTGAACTGAGGAAAACTGTTCTAGAACGGCTTTTCAATATAATTAAGCGGAGTCTGTAAAACGGGCTGTAAAGCTTCAAAAAAAGATACAAAAACACCATAAAAGTCCATATGACTCATGCTCAGTATTCCAAACGCTCTGAAATTTAAGTTTCCATTCACTGATAATGTTTCTCCGGTGGACTGTTAGGCGCTTCAACCGAAACATTGAGTCAGCGAGTTGAATTGATGAACTGATGTCTGAATCATCAGTCTGAACCGAATCTTTCAGAGTGGATTTGTGAGCACATGATGCTGTGAAGTTTATGAATCAAACAAATGTTTTCAATTCCTGTCCATTTCTCACATAAAGGTCTAGAAGATGAAACCTACAGTTTGAGTCATATGGGCCACTGTTAGCATACTTCTTTAAAGCTTTACCACAATTTGGAGCTTGCTCGAGGCCTCGTTCACTTTCATTAAATCAAAAATATGGCTTCCTAAAACAAAAAAACAATACAGTTTTGGGAATTAATTCATGGGTTTGGAACGACACAAGGGTGAGTAAATGATGACATAATTTTATTCAACAATAATCCCTTAATTCCTCTGCTGTCGTACCTTATTTTCATGGATCTGTCTTTTTTTCTTTCTTTCTGTCTTGTTCTTCTTGTTTATCCTTTTCTTTCTAAAGGACCAGAAATTCACAACTGTCTGGTGTCTAACACACAAACACGTGCGCTGCAACCACAATCCTCTCTTGAGAGGAAGAAAAAAAAAAAAAGAAACACAACAGAGAAGCAAACTGATGCCTCAGATATTTCCTTCCCTCTGTTCAATTAAACATTCCCCCATCTGCCACTTTGGGTTGTTTGAGTCCCTCTGAAATATTGAGACTAGTTGTTAATGTGATTGTTTCTCCTGACTCAGTTTGAACCTGTTGGATGAATGGCTCTGGAATGTGTGTATTATTAACATCTGAAATGTGTTGTGCGTGCGTGTGTGTGTGTATGTGTATGCGAGTGTGTGTGTGTGTGGAGGAGGGCAGATTCGTTCTGCTGTAATGGTTCTGTGCCAAATCTTTTTCAGACCATTCAATCTCTGTTCATGTGCCATACTGATAAATTTATGGAATAAAAGATGTTCTTTTTTTCACAAAATGAGTATTGAACTGTGGGTGGTTATTTTGGATGTTTTTCATGACAAAAACAGGATCAAACAAACAACGAATGCAAAAATGGGGGGGACGTGAGAACATGAGTCTGTGTTTTGTATGTCTGCTTGTATGAATTTAGACATACTTTTTAAAGTCGTCATAAAGCAACGTTCGCAGCCAGTGTTAACTCAGCAGACGTTTGTATTTCTCAGTAAAAAGTAGATTGGGATTTAGCTGTATTGTGGAAAGTGAAGGAGACGGACTTAGAAGTAAAAACTTGATGACATTAGCCAAAAAGTTACATAAGAGACCGAGCAAGTCATCTCATTTTGACTATTCTCTCTCCAATGGAACAACATGCACTGATGTATCACACACATTAAGATCGTTTAGACAGTTAAAAGGGTTCATTTTGATGTCATGTTGACAATTAAACATCTGACTCAGTGATTGGTGTGAGTTTATGGGTGTGCCAATGAATCAATGTATGTGAGTTTAGCAGCCATTATGTCAATGTGTATCTTGCTTTGACACTAGAGCTGTGACTTGCTAGCTGCGGGGTGTTTAGGTTGACCCCGATGGCTGACCTCCGCCTGCGCTGTGCGAGCGTACGTGTGTGTGTGTCTCTTTGGGCTGATGTTTCGCCTGCAGTCTACACGCCTCCTGTGCTGGGTGGGGGTTAGCTACGGGGTCAGCGTCTGAATACTTCTGACTCAGGGTTACAATTATTGGCTAACCTAGGGGTGTGCTGCGTGTTAGTCTGTGTGTGAAGGTGACATTGTGATTGCGTTTCTTCACGTCCATTTGTGTTTTGCATATTAGATACAAAAACAAGGGATGTTGCAAAGCGGGGCTGTGCTCTGTGTGCTTCTGTGTAAAGGTTTCGGGTAACATTTCATTCCACCCCAGTGGAGGCGTTTTCTCATTGCATGAATAAAAGCATGCAAATGTGCATGCGTTTATGAGCATGTGTGTCTTTATGAATGAAAAGCTCAACTCAACTAAAAAAAAAAAAAAAAGATTAAATCGCAATTTAATTTTCCAGGAAATGTATCTAAACATTCTTCAAACAAATAAATTTGAAATAAATAAATATAATAATATATGTAACGTGGACCACAAAACCAGTCATAAGGGTAATCTCAACAAGTTTAACATTAATCAATCTTCATTTAAGCAACTTTATTGAATTTGCATACATATAAATTCAAACATCAAAATCTGAAACACGCTTTGAGTATAGTAGTATTTTAGCACCATTGTATATATCAATCTTTAGATCTATACATTTTGTTTAAGGTGGTTTCAAAAAGTAAGTTTTAGTTTCACCATACAAGCTACAATTTTAAAACAAACCTGATGTAAGAAACTTAAAATCAAAGCTCTGACTTCCTCCTCATGTTCTTGGTATATAGAGAGGAGATCAGCTGAAGGCAGTGTGTAAGCATGCCCTTCACAATAGTGCTGTGGCACACACCTCACCCAGGGAGCCCGATCCATGCTCGCACTGAATAAATTATGTAAGCAGCTTAACAATCCTCATTCTCACCTCAAGGAACATACATACGTACACTAGTGTTACCACAGCCTCGGCTGGGCTCTGGTTTCACACCTCTTTAAAGCATCTGAACACGCGGAATGCTTACACTACTGCGAACCCACAAGAATAACCCAGGCTGCACTGCATCCCTGAATCTTGAAGCACTGTTAATATCCCACCAAACTTTGTCTGAAACGGTCAAGGTCTGGTCATACCAACACAATTCTATTCAAAACCAAATGGAACCGTTTAGAGATGCTCTGGATTTTTTTAATAGCTGAGCTTTAAATGATCGCTCCATCTATGGCTTTGTGAAAATGCTGCCTCTCTTTGCCCGGTTTCATTTTTCCTTTTCGGTTTTGTGTTGCCCCTTGTTTCCACCCTTGAACTTAATAAACAGAACTGCTCTCACAATAAAAGCTACAAACTACATCTGTTGAGATCTATCATTAATAGATGTTCCAGCTGTTCTCTGTAGTTTTGAGGTTAAAGTGACAGTTCAGCCAAAAAAAAGGGTAAAAAAAAAAACAAACAAACACACTTTTCTACCACTGACCACAAAAGACACATTTGCCACTGCTCTCCATCTACATACTGTAACAAAATGATGCATTCAAGTCACTTTAAGTCTTACTATATTTTTGTGTGATTGCATGACTTTGCAGGGCACATGTCATATGGACACATTGAGACAGAAGCAGTGGAATGGAGGGGAAAATGCAAGACGTCAATGATTTTTAAAGGGATGGTTCACCCAAAATAAAAATTGTAATTACTCACCCTCATGTCATTCCAAACCTAAGGCCTTAGTTCATCTTCAGAACAAAAATATTTTTGATGAAATCCGAGAGCTTGCTGACCCTAAATAGAGACAGCAACACAACCGACACGTTCAAGGCCAAGAAACATAGCAAGGTTATCTTTACAACAGTCCATCTGACATCAGTACCTCAACATTATTATATGAAGCTACAACAATACTGGTTGTACATTTAAAAAAAAACAACTTTTAATTCAACGATTTCTTCTCTTCAGAGTCAGTACATACATGTAAGGCTTAGATGAGCTGTGGCTTGTTTACAAGCAGAAGAATGCACTTGCACTGTACTGTTGTGAACGTTCATCAAATGCTGACAACAAAGAGAAGAAATTGTTGCATGAAGTCATTATTTTTGTTTTCTTTGCTCACAAAAAGTATTCCGGCTTCATAAAATGACAGTTAAACCACTGATGTCACATGGACTATTTTAACAGTGTCCTTACGGTTTTTCTGGGCCTTGAACGTGTCAGTTGTGCTGCTGTCTGTGGAGGGTCAGAACGCTATCAGATTTCATCCAAAATTACCTTAATATGTGATCAGAAGATGAATGAAGAAGGTCTTACGGGTTTGGAAAGACATGAAGGCGAGTAATTAATGACAGAACTTTTGGGCGAACTATGTATCGATTTCAGTGCTACAGAATGCATGTGCAATACGCTGAGAGAGAGAAAAAAAAACACCACACACAACAACAACACAATACATGAGCACAGAAGTCAAAATCCTCCGCCTAGCACGTTTACAAACCAATAGAACAGTAGTGCAGTGGAATGAAAACCCATTCTGTGTCAACAGTCCCTTATAGTCCTTTTATGGTGCCTTTTTTGTCATTTTTGGAGCTTGAAAGCCCCTGGTCACCATTCACTTTTATTGTAGGGTAAGGAGCAGATGCTAAACCTCTCTGTTTTTGTTCACAAGACAAAAAGTCATGCAGGATCAGAACTACACTAAGGTTGAGAATGTTTTTTTTTTTTTAAGTGAACCCTCTCGTTAAGAAGATTCCCAGTCATAAACTCAATATTACAGCTACCTTTTAATCCTGAGCCTAGTATCATTTTCTCTTTGTGAGCCTTAAAACCTGTCTATCTTTGGCAGCCTAAGTTCTATGAAATTAATGCAGCTGTAACATAGGTCAATACAGGTCTTTGATCTCCGTGCTGACTTCCCTCCATCCCTTCCATATGCCGTCCCCCAAACAACCCCTCCTCGTCTCGTCCAATCCGCTCTGCGCTGATACAGTTGTAAAGGGTAACCTTGGAGACAAGGGCTAATCATCCAACCCATAACTACCCTTTCAATCTTCCCCCAGCAGCCCCTGGCCCACTTTTCCCTTCCCGTTAAAAGACAGTATGTTTCAGTTTCAGTATATCTACAGGGTTATCAGTAATTTTCCAATGATCAAGCCTCTCATCCTGTCCTCTCTTTCTGGTGTGTCATCATCTCTTTCCCCCTCTCTCCCCTTTGTTTGTCCTGTAGAAGGACGTTTGTTTTCCTGTGGGGAAGAGGAAAATCGACGTTGAAAGATGAGTTATTGATTGCAAAGCAGGGTGCATGAGTAAGTGAGCGATGCAAAGGAAGACAGGATGATAGTTGGAGAGTGAGTACAATGACACATCAACAGCATAACAACAATCTTATGTCAGATTGCACAAATCCACGCGCACACTCAAACCAAATATTACTAATAGTGCCTTGCAGCACTAATGGTGACATAACAAGGAGGCTGTGCATATGCTGCTTACGGCTCGACTGAAAAGTCTCGCAAAATACGTGCGAGACAGCTAAATTTACAGGTCTCCAGGTTCACACCTCTGTCAGACAAAAGATCATTTGAGGCACAAGAAGATTCAGACTGCTTTGATTTTAATATGCATCTTTAAAGGTGACAACACGTTCTTGCTTCCAAGTGGGCTGCAATTAGGGACGTGGAGAAACACAGAGAGAGAAAAAAAAACACAGTTAAAAACACTCCACTGCAGAAATGACAGAACATCAGGTTACATCACAAATGTCACCACGGTCACTGTTGCTATCGGAGATATGCTGTTTCCATGGCACTAAGGGGCTTGAGTGCTCAGAGTTCAAAATCATTTTTCTGGGTATAGGCGTACAGAAATGCATGGCGCGTGACAAAAACATACAGTTCTTACTGACTCTATATACAGTACGTGTGTTAATCACGTCGCAGTCTGACGAAGGCTTAGTGCGTTTACACACGCTCATATGCACATGGATTGTTTCTAAATCAGTGCTATTCACACTCAAGATAGCGGTGCGTAGTGCATGTACCCGACTCCGTTGCTGGTTGGCTGGGCATTAATTCACACATGAAATATAAATGCGTTACAAATGGAACCTTCATGCTTGGCTTTAATGCACTGCTGTATTTATATTTCAATATCTATGTGGAAAAAAGCAGGGTAGGAAAAAATTATTCCAGCAACAACGTAGCATATGTAAAACAATATATGTAAATAAAAGAAAATTATATTTTTTGATAGATGTAAAAACATTTTCAACATTAACTTTGACTTTTAACTTAACCTATCTGAACCTTCACATTATTTCCATGCATTTTAATATAATTAGTGTGAATTTGTGGAGAAAAACTGCATTACCCACAATGCTGTGGAAAAAGTCTTACCAGCGAGTGAAAATTATGTAATACCCTGTTACCCTAACCTTTTATTTTAAAGTAGTGCAGGACATTTTTGTCCACTGGAATTGATTGCATCATTAACTTTGCTATTGCTTTTGCTTCGATGTCATGTGAGTGACAGGTTGTCCTGTCCTTGCTCGAGTAAACACATCACAGAAGACAAGTCATTGGAAGAGGGAGGGGAAGTTACTTAAAAAGAAAATATGATGAGCACCGAAAAAAGATTTATAAATAAATTCTGCAATATTCCATTGAAAAAAAAAAAAAATAGAAATTGTCTATTTTGATTTCATGGTGCCTTTAATTTCTCGGAAAAACCTATCCATTTAAAAGGCTTCAGAAGGTGATAACAAGCTGTGTTCAATTAAATTAGTGATATCAAAGCATATCTATTTATGGATTAAACCAAGAAAAGCCTTTAGGATGAGACACACGCTGTGAGGCGGAAGAAGATGAATTCTGCATGTAAATCCAGGTGACTGTGCCAACACACACACACACACTCACCTGTTGACGACAGATCCAGTACCTGTTTTGGTTTATCGGCAGGGTAATTTACTCAAACACACACGCATCCATAGGTAGGGCATAAACTCAATCAGGCTGAGATGAAGTCTGCTGGACTTGCGGCAGGATTCTAATGAAACTGCATTATTTATAGAGCGATCTGACAGGGATGCCTCGGCCATTACACCCATAATGGCTCTTTTGGATATTGATGAATACTTGTCTATATTTGTATTCACGTGGGGAACCAATGTCACATCTCCCTGGTTACCCTGGATACTGGCGTCGGCTAAATGACCCAACAATAATACAGAGAACAATGGCAGCAGTTTAAAGAGAGAGTTTTGAGTTTTGAAAGGAGAGCAAGACAACAGCTCCGGTGAGGGAGAGGAGAAAGGGAAAGCAGGAGCGGAGGAGGAGGAGGAGCAAATACACAATCGGTGATCAGTGAGGTAGCATTAGCATTGTTCACACATCCCCAGCCTCATCTCTCTTTCTCCCCTCCTCCTCTCGCGGCCTCTCTTGCTTTCTTGCTGCAGCGTTGCCATGGCGACCGATAAATGTGGGAATTCCTCTGTCCTTCAGAGAGAGGGAGCAAGAGGGAGCGCGAGAGATGCAAATAAACGCGGTAAGACAAACAGTCCAAGGAGCATCCAAAGTTGCGGCTCCTGCGCAGAAACTGTGCCATTTTGAAGAGAGTCATCAGTGTGACTCACGTTGGACACTTTTCCTGAGCCACCCAAACGTTGCTATCCACCGTTTCCAAACTAGCCGGCTGCATGTGGATTCATGGGAGGCACTTCCGGTTTGAGGAAGTTCACTCAAAAGACTGCAACAAATAATTTCAAATCATAAGATTGTACAATTACTTATACAAAGAGAACCGTTCGGCCCAATACTGGAAAAGCGGCTATTAATATAGTTACCAAACTTTTTTTTGCCATATTCATTAACATTTATATTACCATGGTTTTGCTACAAATACCATTAAACTATAGTTAATGTAATAAAAACCATGATTAATTTGTGGTTACCTACAGTAACTATGCTTTCTTGCCTTTATGGTAAAACCATGGTTAATTTTGGTGATGGTTAACATATCCATAATTATTGCTGTGGATAGAAGGATGCTCTTGAGTAATTTGTTAATGTTTTTACATTTTTTGTTTTAATGATCAACAGATGAAGGGGGGTTAAAATAATGTCACCTCAGCGTATCCCATTTTTGAACATGTTTATTACTGCATTAGAGTGAACCTTTTGCTCAATGTTTACAGTGTAAACAGAACTTACTCCAATAGTTTGAGCAAAGCATCATGGGGTGCAGGAAAAAATGTTTATATCTCTCCCTCACGTTTCTCAACCTACCTCCTCATTCTATGGTGAGGCCATCGTTACTATGACGACAGGCGGCCTAAAATAGTTAGCGCTCACCCCCTGCTTTCTCTGTGGTGCTGTTTTCTTCTCTTACCTCCCAGCACACATCAACACCCCAGCCAAACCTCCACGCCATACTGCTCACTTTACTGTGGGACGCAATCCGCAGGGGCGCTTTCTTTCTCTCTCACTTTACCTTTCTCCTCCCTTCATCGCCGCTCTCGCTGCAAAGATTGCATTCAGATTCATTTTATTGGCAGCTTGTGTTTCCATGGCAACATCTTGAAACCATGGCAACTATTTGAACCGAGCCAAACGCTCTTTCAAAACTGCTGCATTCATTCCCCTCCTCCCTCCTCCCTCCTCTCTCTGCGAGCGTCTAGTCAGCCAGTGAATGCGTGTGCATGCGACTGTGGGTATAAATGAGCACGCGACTTTTTAGCATGTGTGAGCTAGCTATGCCTACACATGCCTGTAGATTACACAGGTGTTACAGCCAGGTCCCATGCAAATATACACACGATCAAAGTGGGATTTGACTGAATATCATCAGGTGGGAAATGTGCACTTATGCCACTGGATGTAGAACAACATAGCTTACAACATATGGCAGATTGCACAGGTCAGAGAAGAAATATGGTTAATATAGTTTAGGCTCTGTGGTTAGTGTCAAATTTGTTTCCTGTTCTGGCCACAGCAGAATGTGGACATCTGAAGATTCTAAGTTCCTACCCTGCTGAAAAGCCTATGCTGGTTGGCTGGCTTGATTAAGAGGGGCATAGTAGGATTAAATTGGTCAAGCTGGTGTTAAGAGGGTTGGTCTGCTGGTTTCCCAGACTTTCCCAGGTAATCAAAATCATTTTTAAAACCAACATAGAAATTAAAGTCTGCAATGGAGGACAAGCCAAAAGCAGCAAACTGACTGGTTTCAGCTGTTTTGCAGCAGGGGTGTTTTGTTGTAATCAGTGACTGATCCAGGTTCATTTGAAGTTTAAACAGTTGTTAAAAGGTGTAAGATTTACAAGCAATCAATGATGTTCAGTGATTTTCAATAGTTAATATTATATAAACACACACACACACATACATATATATATATATATATATACAGATACAAATTTATGTACTTTTTTTGTAAAACCAAGTCATCAAAAAAAAAAGAAAAAAAAAAAGAAATAACATACATTAAAAAACAGCAACTGCAATAATATAGTAACACAATATTTTTATTGATTATGGAAGTTTTTCCTTTTTTTCATTCTGGATTTAAACAATTTTTGTTAAAGCTTTGGCTCACATCTTTAACAATATTGTTAAATCACATTGTATGATTTTTTTAACAATTTATTTGGGTATTACTGTGTCAAATAAATATATGATGCCTTACAGTAAATATCAGAGAAATATCTGACCCTCAAAGACCTGTTATTTTACTTTTATATAGTCCAGCTACACTGCTCATGATTCTAAATTAGTAGCACCTGTTTGAGGTTGTAAGCTGTCATAAAGACACCTGTGTACCCCACAATCAGCCAAAGTCTAAGTAGCAACATGTACAAAACCAAAGAGCTGTCAAAAGACACAAGAGACAAAATTGTAGACCTTCACAAAGCTGGAAAGAGTTATGGGGCAGTTGCCAAGCAGCTTGGTGAAAAAAGAACAACTGTTGGAGCTTTTGTTATAAAAAGGAAGAGGCTAATGATGACTGTCAATGACCCTCGGACTGGGGCTCCACGGAAGATCTCTCCTCGTGGGGGTATCAAGGATGTTGAAGAATCAGCCCAGAACTACACGGGAGGAGTTGGTCAATGCCGTGAAGAGAGCTGGGACCATCGTTTCCAAGAGTAATATCAGTAATACACGAAGATGTCGTGGTTTAAAATCTTGCATCGCACGAAAGGTTCCCCTGCTTAAGTCAGCCCATGTCCAAACCCATCTGAGGTTTGCCAGGGACCACCTGTATGATCCAGAGGAGTTATGGGAGAAAGTTCTGTGGTCAGATGAGACCAAAGTAGAACTTTTTGGTCTGAACTCCATTCGCCATGTTTGAAGGAAGGATAATGAGTCTCCAATAATACCATACCTACAGTGAAGCATGGGGCTGGAAACATCATGCTCTGGGGGTGTTTTTCTGCACAGGGGACAGGACGACTGCACTGTATTAAGGAGACGATGAACGGGGCCATGTATTGTGACATATTGGGCAAAAACCTCCTTCCCTCAGTCAAAGTATTAAAGATGGGTCATGGCTGGTTCTTCCAACATGACAACGACCCAAAGCACACAGCCAGGAAAACCAAGGAGGGGCTCCGTAAGAAGCTTATATCAAAGATCTGGAGTGGCCTAGCCAGTCTCCAGACCTAAATCCAATTGAAAATCTTTAAAGGGAGCTGAAACTCTGTGTTGTTCAGCAACAGCCCTGAAACCTGACAGATCTAGAGAAGATCTATATGGAGGAGTGGGCCAAAATCCCTCCTGCAGTGATTGCAAACCTGGTGAAGAACTACAGGAACAGTTTGACCTCTGTAATTGTTAACACAGGCTTCTGTACCAAATATTACAATTAGCACACAAATATTTACGCATTTTAAACCAGCTTGTTTGTGCACTTCTGGTGTGATTTACTGACAGCAATTTCATGGGATTTTCACACAGTATTATGGGTAATGTAGTTTAACATAGAAATGTTAAACTTTTTTTGAAAATAAGTTAAAATAATGTGAACAATTCGATCTTTAAAAGGTTTTATATGTTAAAAATCCATTTCCCTTTGGAAAAGAAAAAGGAAAAAAAAAAAAAAAAGAGAGAGAATGATGCTATACTTACAGAACATGACTGTTGCACAGTTACCAACATTCACCTACTTTTTAAGTCACAATTTACACCGCAGATGTATTTCTATGTAAGTTCTCAGGCATTGTTTTTTTTTTTTTTGTCTTTTTTTCCTAAGCCTTCCTGAAGAGGCAATTGTACATTTTACATTCCTTTATTTGCAATCACTTCATAATTTCTTCCCAAAAGCCTACAGTATGTGTGCAACACAACACTTTTTTCCCCCATTTCTCATGCATTTAGTCTGATTTCATCAAAAGTTCTGCTTGTTTCAGCTCAGTCCGGCTGACTAGATATAAATCTAGTGTTCATACATTGTACAGTATCTGGGGAGATGAGAGGAACAGTAATGACCTTTCCACCTCTCTACTAATTAACATGTATGAACTCTTGCTTTACAGCATTAATGATTAAGCATGAAGGTGTACTTGCTCTCGCTGTCCCAGAGCAGCAGGATAATGGATGGGGAACAAGAATCTCCCAAGAGCTATGTTTTGTTCTAGGACAATTACACAACAGTTTTTCAACTAACTATATTTAACTTCAAATATATGCTGAAATTAAGTGCACAGCTTAGTAAATATCTCACCAAGTAATGAAGTGAAAAGTTGATTTGTGAATCTTGTCTTTTGTTAATAGGATCATACCGCTAATGGACTGCAGAGAAGATTCAGTGAAGATAAGCAGCTATATATTTTTCTTTATGTAATAAAAATGGCACATTTAAATTTATTTTGATCTGCTCTGGCATCCACATTGCATTACCTCAGTGGATAGTGTTCAGGGTGCTAAATGTTAAATACATTTGTGTGCTGTGAAAGACTGTGTTCATCCAGAAATATGTATATATTTTTTTTCCAAATATAAATATTATCCAAATGAAGTAACTGATTAAAAAATTAAGTTAAACAATCTAAAACAATCAAGTGTTAAAGGAAAATGCTCCGGTTACTCACATAACCTCGGTTCCCTGAAATGAGGGAACATAACATTGCTATAGGGAATATCTTTTCTCTTCACTCAGAATCTTGACTGAAGCCATTTAAAATTTAAAGATCCTGAGCTGAGTGACACGGCAATAAGAGCAATGTCTCGTTCTCTCATTTCAGGGAACCAATGTTACGTGTGTAACCAGAGCATTTCCTTTTAATTCGGTCACTTCTACGTTGCTATGGGGAACATTTTAAATCCCGCTGTGTCACAGTGATGGATCCTGGCTCGACTATGTATGGTAAGCTTTCACAAACAGAACCGTAATGAGGCGGCAACGACATTCGTATTCCTGATATGAATTCGGTCTACAGGACGTAGTCAAAACCATGTAAAGTCAAGGGGGGCACGGCGAATAGGCAATGCTGCATTACATGAGGGGAGCAGTAAACCCTGGAGAAAAAAAAATTGTGATAATGGCGGTGGCTCAGGTATATAGATTGGTTTAAGTTTGTAATTACAATGAATTCTGTGTTATGATGCAACGGCCATACCGGTTCCTAATAAGTAACTATTAAAGTGATCATGTCGCAAAATGCAATGAACTATATTATAATGATTGATAGCTGATAAGGGGCAAGGGGTATTGGTGGTATGACAACAGGGGTATATAAGATCTAGTCGAAACCACTCAAGTAAGCGACTCGAGCCATAAGCCAAAGCAACTGCGTCAATGATCCAGTTTGACAGTGTCCCCAACTAAGCAAGCCAGAGGCGACAGTGGCATGGAACCAAAACCCTATCCATGAGAGAATGGGGGAAAAAAACCTTGGGAGAACCAGGCTTAGTTGGGGACAGTTCTCCTCTGGCCGGACGCCCAGCACCTAATTTCCAGTTAAATTGTAAGCACATGTAGTGAGTGGCACATTCCACAACTTCACTATTTCGTCATGCACTTTGGGAAAAAAGGGGCCGGGCCACGGTTTGACTGGAGGTACCACTCTTCCAGGCGGCTTATGGTTGGCTCGGCATGCGGCGCTCACTTCAAACCGAGCTCCTTGACCGGCTTGGTCAGGAAGCGCAAGAGCTCTGCATCACCATGATGAAAGTCCCCCGCGTCGCTGCCTTGGGGTGCAGTGTATTACAGTGAGCTGTTGGACCCCTCTTCCCTCTCAGACGCTGCCAATGAAATGGCATAGTCTCCCTCTTCAGTGTCCTCCATAGCACCAAAAGACACCATATCTTGAGTGCCAGGGGAGGGACATAGATCTGCAGTCATGGCACGCACTGGAAGGGAGCCTGTATCGGGGGGGGAGGAGTGCATGGGCACTGATCTCGTCACCTGACATGGCACCCTCACGGCACCTTACTCCTTGGCTCAAGAGAGGCTACAGAGGAAGAGCGCAGCAGAGCTAGTTGGGTGAGTTCATTGCCCTGGGATGTGTTTCCCGAACAACATTGTACTGTGGTGGTTAATCAGCGAGTTAGTGCATTGTTTCGGAAATTAACTAGCTAGTCACAAGTTTTCTGAAAATGATCGCACCTCTGTCGTTTGAACCACATTAGTTCAACATGATGGCCACACAGAGCCTGAAGGCCCATGTCTCCGCAGTAGGGGCAGTCCAACCGCCCAAGAGCCACCTCTGCGTGGGTGCACCCCCCCTTCAGTAGTAATTTGGGGAAAGGATATTCCACATAGCAATGTAGAAGTTACCGAATTGACAGAAAACTAAATGTATTCAGATTTTAACAAAGGTTTTCTTTCAGTATTTTTAATGTTTTTAATTTGAGAACACTTAAAATTAATGCATTTAAATTAATTTAACATTTCTTTAATTCAATTATTAAAAAGCTTTAATGCTTGTTTGAGCCATCTCTAATCGTTTAAACTGTGGTAGTTTATATTCAGGTCAAAAAGTATACACATTTTTTATTATTTTATCAGTTTTGATAAACTTTTTTTATCAAAACACTTTCTTTTTTTTTTAATGAACAAATGAATGGAAGTGCAACAGACACATTTTTTAACAATCTTTTCTGACATATAACAACATATTTGCCTTTGAGTGAGTGAACTGTTGTAACCAAAATAGACTCACAGCTATAGTTACCAATCATGAGCTTAAAAACAGCCGTGTGAAATTGAATAAGTGGAAAGACGCAAATGCTTCTCTAACCCACTGCCAGTATTTACAGCACATTTCACATTTACAAATGGCCCATAAGAGCTGAAGAAATGTATTGCTCAGCGTAACGTGCTGAGATCAGTCAATGTTTGATCAAGAAAGCCAACAGTGTTTACTAGGACAAAAGTGAGCCATAAAGGATGTTAACATGATGTTTTCCAGAGGTGGGGGCACTTAAGTTACATGACACTAAATTTTGAACCACTGATCTCAGCCTCATGGTGGTCCACCCACTGTGATTTGGTGACCTTATTGCACACAAATCTGTAAAGCAGAAATTTAAAAAATTCTGTAAAGAAATTTTTAATCTGAATTGGAGTTTGTTTGGAAACTATATGGTGCCAGGCTGAGCACTTTTGAAGAACCAGCAAATATTTGCCGAATTGTCATCAAATGTGTTAAAGTTTTTTTTTAGGATGTTATGTCTGTAACATGGACTCTAGACTAATTTACTTTTGAACACGCAGAAAAAATTCTTATCACATTCTAGATTTTCCAGTGTTTTCTATACAACCATTTGCTTGATACCACTTGATACTGCAATCCATTTATTTCAGATAAACCCATCCCTTAATGGCATGTAAAAACAAAACTCGATTACCACTCATCATCTGACCAACATGGGGACAAAGTAAATGATGATGAAAGAAAATCAAGTAAGTTGTTTTTTATCCTCAACACACCCAATAAGCCTATGACACTATTGGTAAATAATGAGGAGAAAAACAGCATGCAGTACACGTAAAATCTGTTTGCACTACAAACCAGCTCATAATTAAGATAATATTAAGATGATTTTCAATATAAAGCAATATAATTTAATATATAAGATTCAATATAAATTCAATATAAAGCAGAAAAACCAACTGTTTTGTACAACTAAAAAATTTACTATATATATAAAAAAATTTACTAATATATATATATATATATATGTGTATGTATAAGAGTAATGCAGAGTTCAGACTGCAAGATTTTCAAAGTAATCGCATCACAGATCTTTTCACACTGCATGGTTATCCAGGGTATTATTCAGTCGCTGTTGTGTTCACACTGCATGATAGATCGGCTAAAGGGGGTTTCACACTGCATGACTTTACAACAAAAAGAATCGTATACAACTTTGTCTCATTGCCAAACAATGCGAGGTCACGTGTGCAAGACCAGAGTTCTCACGTGAGACTAGGATTATTATTAAAAATGATTGCAAGCAAAACAAGCTTGCAATACAAATTGCATGTGCGCTCATTTGCAACGAAAAGAAGATTTTTGACGACTGCCCTAGATGTTGCCCTCTCATTGGCTGTAGGTAAATTGCTGATGTTATTCAGTCAGAACACATTTCATCCGGCATGATTCTGAATCGCGACAGGTCGGCGACAAGTCGACAAATCTCTCAGATCGCGTAAATGAGCACAGATTTGCCTGTGATTTCGGGCGTTTGTCAGCGATTTCTCAAAACCTGTCAACGAGTCAAAATCGGGGCTAAAATTGTGCAGTCTGAACTCGTCATTAGTTTTCTCTTAAATATGTATAATTAATTATTCATAAAGTTCATACTTCCTGGAAGAAAAATAAATAAGTAATTTGAAACTCAACTGTTGCTGATTCGTACCTTGATTTCACATGACTCGACCTGCATTATGTGATCGTGAGCCACTGACTTGGCTTTAATTGATTGATTGATTGATTGTGTTCACTGCAGAGCTAAGCACTTGAAACCCGACTGTGACTTGCATAGGAGCGACTTACTCCCACCTCTGCCGTTTTCCCACTGCGCCTGTGAGTGTGGATCTAAATTGGGTCCTGAGTCCCAGCATGATGCCGGCTGAAAATGAGGATCTGTTTGACTGTGTGTACTGCAAGATTCTTTTGAGACAACTTAAAGTTTGCTTTTGTCTCAAAACTGAGTTAGAAGAAGCGGTCTGCTCTGCCAAGACCGAGTCGATGGTTAACATTGGCTTCTTAAGGATACCTGCAGACAACCCTCAATGCATAAACATTAACTTTTAGATTGAAGAATTAAATCTGTTTTATTAAGTACAAGTATATGGCTTAAGTTAAATGTCAAATCACTTGTCTGTCACTATCGGTTTCCTAAAATTTGACAAAATAAACAGTTCTGGGGTCCCAGGGATGTCAGCGGATACCCGTCAACAGCATATTTTCCCATCACACCTCTCTGTATTAAGGCCTTCTGTGTGTTGTCTTTGTTCCCTTCCATTTTCATCCAGAAATAAAAGGTTTTTTTCCTTTTCTCCCACAGTCACTAAACTGTAATTAGCGTAATTCTTTTAATTAAAAGACCTCAGAGCCTTTTTAGACAGTCTGTGATAGCAGATGAGCCCACACACCTACAGCAGAAGTGTCACTGACAATTAGCCAAACAGGGCAAAACCAACCACAGTCTCCACATTTGACTGTTCACACGGATATGATGAAGAATTTACACGGCAGGCTGTCGAAGCGTTTTCAATAGGCAGATAAAAGTAACAGCCACGCTCTATAGGTCAAATTTCAGACGTCTGTCTAAGTTTAAAGTAACATTTCATGTACGCCAATAACCTCAAGCAGTCAGTCTGTATTACTTCGAAATGAAATGATGAATGTACTGATGTTTTGAGATACGGTTAGCTCATTATACTGGTCATGAGTCGAAGTCAAAACCCTGCCATCTTAATGAAGAGAACAGCAGAGAAAATACACCACCACGACCAGCACCCATTAAATATGTGGGAGAATGTGTATTTATGCATGTTCAACTCACATTCAGGGCTATTTGTGGGCTAAAGGCCTGTTCACAACAAGGTCAGCAACAACAACGATAACTATGTGGAAAAATATAGTTCTAACAATCATTCAACATTTAAAAGAAATAGCACACATTGATAATGGCACAGAGAAACAATTCTAATGGAATCCCTTTTTTTCCGGCTAAAGATAAAAATATTTACTATCAGACTCCATCCTGCTTTAAAGAGTTTAAGCAGAATGTTATCTGCAGCTGCTAAAATATTGATCTTTATAGTCATCTTTAAAGTTCTTGTTGTGAATGGGTATGTTTTTCATATAGCCTATGCTCTACTGACCTTTAGGTTTAGGGGTGGTCCTCCTCACCCTTGCTTTAAACCTCTTTCTGTACAGATCACATCATATGAATTGATATTTGGCCATGGCCTATTGGGTAAGACCTTTAAGAACGGTTTTGTACGTGCAGACTCAAGAACATCCACGTGTGTATGACTGTTTGCCATAAATGAGGTTATGAGGTGGATAATGTTACAGAGTTTCACTCCTCTGCCTTCCCAAGTTTCTATACTGTAATTACATGCATGAAAATCTCCCTCTGTTCTCTCTCTCTCATGGAATTCATGCATAATTACTTGCATAATTATAGTTCTCTCCATTCTGCCATTATGGTTTTGTCTTGCTCACCGTAGCACTCTCTCTTTGGTTCGCTCGGATCCAGAAGCATATTGTAGGCCGCTGTATCGCAGCGCTTATCGGGCGGCTTACAGTGCCTCTCCTGAGCTGTCGAAATGGAGTATGTGAGAGGCCCTGCTGAGAAAACGTGGCGCACACTCCCTGCTTGTACGCTTCAGATGAGTGTTTGTGTGAGTCCTTGTGCACTGGAGTTAAGAGAGCTTGGTAAGAGAGACACAAGGATGTCAACTTTACCCATTTAATTTTTATGGAGACAATGCGAATGCGACGTCCCAGCAGGTACAATTAGCAAGACTGCTTAGCAACAGAATGTCACTGATGAGGGAGGAACATGGGAAGATAAAGTGGAGCGTTGATGGGAGCATGACAGCTGAGATGTAAGGTCTCATTTAGAAATGTCTGTAGGAGTTTATTTGGTTATAACCTTCGAGGGCAAATTTCTTTAAAGCAGGACATTTTCACTTTTTCACATTTTCAAATGCTTTTCTAGCCTAAATACTTTTTTGGTCTTGCTTCCAGCCCAAAAAATCTAGAAATTCTTAAATCAAGAAGGATTTTTTTTTAAGACAAGAAAATAAATAAATAAATAATAATAATAATATTGTCTTTTTTTCAGAAAAAACAAGTTAAAAATAAATTTTTTTTACCTGAAATAAACAAAATAATTTGTCAGTGGGATAAGCAAACTTATGTTGTTATCTGTTTGAAATAAGATTATTTAGCTTACCCCGTTGGCAGATTTGCGTGTTCTAAGCAAAAAGTCAGTTAATTTTCACTTCTTTTTCTGAAAACAATACTATTTTTACTTGTCTAGAAAATCCTTATTGATTTAAGATTTTTTTTAATATTTAGCCTAAGCACGTTTTGCCGTATTCTTCTAGGCTTAGGACCTGAAAGGCTAGCATTATTAATAATAGACCCTTTTCACAAGACTGTGATGACGCATTTAATGGTCAACAGCATTGTAAATCCTTAAAAGTTTTACTTTTTTATTAATGTATGCACATGTATAACACTATTCTTTGTGTTATATTACCTTTGCAAATAATTACAAATAGATACTTTACGCCAGGGGTGTCAAACTCAGATCCTGGAGGGCCGGGCCCTGCAGAGTTTAGTTCCAACCCTGCTCCAACACACATACCATTAAGTTTTCAAATAAGCCCTAATGGCTTGATTAGCTGAATCAGGTGTGCAAAATTAGGGCTACATCTAAACTTGTGCAGGGTTTTAGTTTGAGTTTGACACCAATGGTTTACGCTAATGGGAGAGCGTTTCTAATGAATGGTAAATTTTACACCATTCTCTCTTTTGACTGCCGTTATCAGTCTCACTTATTTTTTTCTTTTTATTGGAATTCATGGTTGCCAATTGAGCAAATGGGAATGCAAAAAATATTTGTGCTACCATCCGATTTACTGCTTTTCAAGTTTACCCAACTATAGAAACCGGAAAAACATAAGTGCAGAGCTCATTAGCTAAACAAGGGAACTCATTAATTATAACAAAGACCAAAATGCAAAACTGTTTCTCGGT
Organism: Enteromius viviparus; assembly: GCA_032353835.1. Lineage (NCBI taxonomy): Eukaryota > Metazoa > Chordata > Actinopteri > Cypriniformes > Cyprinidae > Enteromius > Enteromius viviparus. The sequence goes on along the minus strand of JAUCNO010000710.1, from coordinate 9,349,525 downwards.
CACTAAAGTGAGCTAAATAAATACAAATAAATAAATAAAATACAAATAGAAGTGTAGGTCAGGGCTTGCCTATTGTGGAGAGCAGCCATGGCTTAATAAACACTATGTTTTTATAGAAATCTGAAAATGCTAAAAGATTTGAGTGATGGTTTGGCATAAAGGGTTGGCGAACTTGGCCCTGTAGAAAATATATTTAGCATAATACAATTCAGTTGAAAATTATTAAGGTGCACATTTATAAACAAGTTACACATTGCAATTTTCTCTTAAATGGTTTCCCCTCACAAAAACACTGGACGCTCCAATCTCATTTAGGCTGCGAATAATCCACACTGTGCTTCCATAGTGAACTTCAAACAAAAGCACGGTCAGCATATTAATTTATTAGAGTTCAGAAGTCAGTTAAGTAAGGGTTAAATTTAACTTGATTACAGCTGTAGTCATGTGAATGTCCTGGAGCTATTGTTGAATAAGTTAGGTGCGCTATCTGCTGGTCAGTTCGAGAAGCTTTTGTTTGTTTCCCGCTCTTCAACAGTTCAGTTGTTAGATTACAAACTGACAAATTCAACGGCAACCCCTTCACTCCTTGTAATATAATGTACGTGGTATTTACTTAAAAAATACACTTCGTGTATTTATGTTTTAGCCAGTTTCTCACGCTTACCTTCTGTCGCACGGATCAGGGACTTAGCAGCATCGTCCTGGACCGAGCCCGAGCGCACCTCGGGCGGCCTCTTCTCCCAGCGGAGCCGCGCTGGTGTGTTTGTTTTACCGGTGTGTAAATTAGCCGTAATTCGTTTGCTCAGTAATGACGTGGGAGAGAGCTAATTGGGGCAGTGTTGATGGGTGCGTAAATGAGTCTCTAGTGTGATATGCTAATGAGACCCTGATTCTCTAACTCTCCCTGATCAGCTAGCAGACATAGGGGAGGAATGATATCATTTTGCTCACAAACATACAAACAAACGTCTTTCGCGGCTTTCACTTTAAGTTTAGTATGAAAACAACACTTATTTTATTTTTTATGTGTTTTTATTTCAAGCTGTTTAACCTGACATACCGTCAGAGAGACTAATTATATTATACTCACACAAACCAGTAGCCTACCGGTATTGCCATATTACCATGATTATAGTGTTTTTTTTTTTAAAGTCCGGTGTAGATAACATCGTAAATAAGCAAAGGAGTACAATGTGGTAACAAAGTACGCTTTGTAAAGAATCAAAAGTAAAGACGCAAAGACAGCATAATGACAATTTTATTCTAAATCATTAATTCTATTTTTTATTGCTTATTTATTCTGACACTCGTGATGCCATCTGACAGCCATCTTTAGGGGTATCTCCATAGCTGTTCACTTCTTTGCCTCCTCCTTTTCTGTTACAACTTAAGAAAAAACAAGATTACGTTAGAAAATAAAGAGAGGGTTGAGGGTTTACCACCAACTAAACTCAAACTAAATTTTAAATGCTACAGGTGCATTTTGGCATCATAAAATTATAATGTGCAGTATGAGAGATTGGGGTTCTAATTTTAAATTATTAGTGTTTTTAATGAACAACATCAAGTGAGGCAAATGTAATTTAAATATAAAAAATGAGCATACACAGTTAAAGATTATGTAACAGTCAGAGTTACATGATGGAGAATTTTGGCCATACCTCGAACCTCCAGCTTGCACTCCACTTCATCTTCTCCCAGGTCATTGATGGCTTTGCATGTATACTTCCCTCCATCAAACAAGCTTGGCTTTCGGATGTTTAAAGTCAGCACACCCTGGTTATTCTGCATGAGATACTTTGGATCCTCGCCAATAATCATCTTATTTTTCATCCATACAATCTTTGGCTGGGAGGAGAACAAAAGAGAATGAGAAACGAAGTGCATTGTTGCTTAATGGGCTTAGAAGAGACTGCATGGGTGAATGCGTTTATATAGTCAGACACTGACTGACACTTACTTTTGGGTACCCACGGACAGCACAGCTGATGGCAGCGCTGTAACCTGCGATAACAGACCTGTCCACGAGAGGTGTGATGAACTTGGGAGAGGTGGACATATCCTTTTCCTTGAAGGGTTGCAGTTTTTGTTGAAGACCTAAGAGAAAGAGAACGGAAAAAGTATTGCGCATTACAAGTATCGCTTCAGCAGAGACACTTGAGAAATAATCACCATGTAAAGCAACATTAAGTTGTTCAAGATGAATTTTTAATCCACAAGTATATAGGTACCTGTTTTGCCGATGACAGCTGTGTTTTTGCTGATGCCAGCATCTTCACTCATGCCACAGATGTTCTCGCTGAACACGCGGAAGGTGTACTCGTTCCCCATCACCAGATCAGACACGGTACAACTAGGTCTGCGATTGTGTTCAAGAACCGTGAACCACTCCTAACAGGTGAACAAGCAAAAGATTAATAGTTAAACAGCCAAACACACAAAGAACATCTGCTGTTATTGGCCTCATACAAAACCTACACTCAAAAATGCTGGGTTGAATATGGACAAAACCAGGAGTTTAGTTGTTTTGACCGAGCGGTTGGGTTAAACATTTATCAATATATACAAAACCTTTTTCTGTCCGCTAATTGACTACAATATTACCTAAAGTTAATGTGCTACTTCTTTTTAAAAATACTTAGGATACATACAACCATTTAGGTGTGTTTATTTATTGATCTAAAGTACATAACATGCAGAAATAGTATGTTTATGCTTGTAAAGTTCTCTCACACCTGACTACAAGTGCAGAGTGGAAAACAATCCTCTCAAAACTGTTGAAAACACTCAAACCTCTGTAATGGCATTAAGATTTAAGAGGCCTAACCTGCTAATTATAAAGGAGTGTTCACACACTGTTGCCCAGTACTGTAGCTGGTTTACCTTGGTTTTTAAGTCGGCCTTTTGGATGGTATATCCAGTGATCTCACAGTTGCCATTATCTTTTGGAGGTTTCCACTCCAAAGCAGCATTGAAGCCCCAAACATCAGTTACAGTGACAGCAATTGGAGGCCCAGGCTTGTCTGTTAGAATGGGAGTGAAAGGGAAAGAAAAAAAGGACTGTAGGTATTACTGTAGAGCTTGACACCAATACACTGTCCTAATTTTAAACATGAGACTAATTAACATGCGCTAAACGGAGAAGACGCTACAAGTGAGTGAGCAGGGGAATAATAAATATGAAAGAGGGATAAAATGAGGGGAAAAAGAAGAAGGGTGAGCATATGAGCGTGAGGTAAGGATAGTGAGATGAAGCTAAAAAAAAAGATTGAAAGCGAGAGTTTGCGGCTAGGAGCGGTTGGCGTTAATCCTGGGCAGGCTGCTGGGATGCTGGCAGCAAACTGTGACTAAATGGCTGTCTGGCTCATCTGAAGGGTTTTTGCACTCTCATTAGCTTACCTCCCAGCGGGAACACAGAGTGAGTGTCCCCTAATCCTATCCTAATCCCGTTCAACACCAGGAATAATCCAAACAACACCCCGCGGAATAATCCCTGCAACCGAACTGACCTATGACATCCTCGATTTTGGTGAAAGCCTAAGTGTATAATATGAAACCTTTCTGACAGTGTAGGAGATGGAAAATCAGCGTCACTTTTCAAAGTGATCCTCAAACACTTTCCACGGGTTAACAAAATGAACCTGACTCACACTTCACTTTGCAGGGAAATGAACCGTTTGAACTGGGCAGTTTAATCCTTTAATTTTCTGTCGTCGCTGTATTTGTGGCCCTATAGTGCATGTCTATAATGTTGATGTAAGTGATCTCCACAAATGCATGTGCAGCATGAAAACAACTTTGTTTTTTTAGCAAGGTAAAACTCTCTGCGTCTTTAAGTTCACCTTTTTATTATGATCAAGCCATCGCTAGTACATCCATACTCATTGTGACGGATGTCTTCAGCCATCGCATCACATCGCCCGCTGTTTCTTTAACATCCTGCCATGAGTGATGCATTTTTATGATGGCATGTCAAGTTGGGAAAAAAAACACAGAGAGATAGCCTTGTGGCCAGTTCTCCAATGTATCATACAACAACAGTTTGTTCTATGATACATTGCTGTTCAAATTTTTTGTCCTGTTGCACACTTGCTGTTACTTATGTAAAGGCCCGCTAAGAAGTCTGTGCAGCCTAGGTCAGATGATTGCTAGGGACTTGTCTAATAATTCAGGCAACCCACGCCTCTGTTACTCTGAATTTTAAATGATGTTGTTGTGCACAGCCCTACTAAAAAACATCAACCAAATCGTTTTGTTGAACTAACCTACAATCTGGATCTCAAGACTGACTTTGTCCTCCATGTTCTCAATCTGCACAGAAAGGGTGTACAGGCCAGAGTGCTCTCTGACTGCCTGCCTGATGAACAGGATAGTGTCCACTTCACTTGTGCGGAAATTCACCAGCGCGGGGTCTAGAGGTGCGCCATCCTTAAGCCAGGTCACCACCGGACGCGGTTTGCCCTGATAGCATTTGACATGGTGTAAGTCGATAATTTGAAGTGCTGCGAAGAGCAGTGACTAAACAGAAAAGTAGCACTACACAAGTACAGAGCAGAAGAATGTACGTGCATGACTGACCTGGAAGGGAATGACAAGGTTGACCTTCTCACCCACTCGTTTGATGTACTTAGTCCTAAGCTGCCGAGGGAGGCGGATTTTAGGACGCTCTGAGAGAGGAGATTGAGAGAGGAAAAAGACAGAAGAAAACGTGCTAAAAATGACAACAGACAGTGGGGTGTTTATATACTTCATGTTCAGTGCGTCACAGACAAGTGTGTTGTGTCAAATCTGCTTTGTTCACACAAAAATGAATATTCTCTTAGAACTTAAAGGATAGTTTTTTTTTTTATTGTGTTTCCATAAATCCTTCTTCAGTCGCAAATAAATCACGTTTTTTAAGGAAAACATTCCAGAATTTTTTTCCCATATATTGGATTTATTTAGGGAATGGAGATCAATGGGTTAAAATGTCTAAATTGCAGATGCAGCTTCATAAGGAAATAAGCCTAGGAATAAAGGTCTTATCTATAGTTAAATGATATTGAAATTTGAAATTATTTTGTACTTTTTAACCACAAATGCTCAGCTTGCACTAGTTCTGCAATATGCATGACTTCATGAATTACATAATCACATTTGGAAAGGTCACACATTGTTAGATCTTTGTCTGTGTACTTCGGTTCATAAAGACAAAAAAAAATCGTATTTCTCCTCAAACTTCAAAATCATCCTACATAATTGCTTTATGTTTTTTGTAAAGGGTATTTGACTTTTTTTGCATGTTCACTTTGTAAACACTGGGTCAGTACTTCTCCTCAAACTTCAAAATCATCCTACATAATTGCTTTATGTTTTTTGTAAAGGGTATTTGACTTTTTTTGCATGT
>JAUCNO010000710.1:9325494-9343818 GCA_032353835.1 Enteromius viviparus | reverse complement strand
CTCCTCAAACTTCAAAATCATCCTACATAATTGCTTTATGTTTTTTGTAAAGGGTGTTTGACTTTCTTTGCATGTTAACTTTGTAAACACTGGGTCAGTACTTCCACTTACATCATGCATGACTTTTGCAATGTGATTATTTAATGCCTGAGGACAGGCTGGTGCAAGATGATTATTTGTGGTTAAAAAGTAAATAAATTTGTATTTTTCTAAAAAAAAATAAGAAATGTAAGGGTTTTGCTAGATATCACCCTTATTCCTCGGCTGGGATTATGCAGAGCCCTTTGAAGCTGCACTGAAACTTCAATTTGGACCCTCAACCCGTTGATCCCCGTTGAACTCCACTAAATGGAGAAAAATCCTGGAATGTTTTCCTCAAAAACCTTAATTCTTTTTTGACTGAAGAAAGAACGACGTGAACATCTTGGATGACAGAGAGTGAGTAAATTATTAGGAAATCTTAATTCTATAAGTGAATGTCCACATGTTGAAAGTGAGTCAGTGAGATCCAGTGCTATTTTGAGTAATATTTATCCCTATTTGCTCCTATTTATTTGAAAGACAATGTGTTACTATGTGTATATTGGCTTAAAGCAGTGGTTTTCAAACCTGTCCTACAAATACCCCTGCCCTGCACATTTTGCATGTCTCCCTTATCAGACACACCTGATTCAACTCATCAGCTCGTTAGTAGAGACTGCAAGACATGAATCAGGTGTGTCTGACAAGGGAGACATATGTTGAGTCCGAAATCGCTTACTTCCCTACTATATAGTATGCGAAAAACAGTATACGAGGCGAGTAGTATGTCCAAATTCATAGCATTTGAAATTCAGTAGGCGAGAAGTACCCGGATGACCTACTGCTTCCACCCGAATTCTATAGTAGGCATACCATGGACACTTTCCTATCCCATAATGCTCCAGTAAAGGAGGCGTCATATTCCAAAAATGTCGGAAAGTGGAGACACGGCTCATTCTAAGTGTAAGCACCTCAGGAAAAAAACGTTGTTTATTGTGATTAAATTACACTTGTTTAACACAATCTAACGGATAACCTATTGAAAGTTTGAAATTCCAAATTCCATTCATACTACTCACATTCATACTATATAGAACGTACTTTTTAACAGTTGGGTAGTAAATTCAATTTTAAATGTAGTACCTACTTAATCAGTATGCGATTTCGGATGCAGCAATACAAAATGCAGGGCAGGGGTGCTTGTTGGACAGGTTTGAAAACCACTGGCTTTGAACAGGAATAGTTTACCCAAAAATGAAAATGTTGTCAATCTTTGCTTACCCTTTAACTAGTTCCAAACCTGTATGAATTTCTTTGTTCTGCTGAACACAAAGGAAAATATTTTGAAAAAGGTTTGTAACCAGGCTGTTTCTGGTCACCACTGACTTCCATAGTATGGAAAATACAAACTATTGAAATCAAGTCAAGTTTGGAACTACTTGAGGATGAGTAAAGAATGATAGAATTTTCATTTTTGGACTATTCCTTTAAGGTTCATTTCTTCAGTTTTTATGAATTTGAAATGAACTCCAAGACCTTTTTTTATTCCTGTTGTATTTTGTTTGTGTAAGAGTATGCATGTGTGCGAGTCTCACCGACAATCTCCCGAATGGTGACAGCTTGCGCCAACACAGCCGGAGGGCTACGACCAGCGATGTTCACAGCTGTCACCCTGAACAGCATCTTCTCTCCAACGGGCAGACCTCTGACCCTGTAACTATTCTTCTCAACAGGGGTCTCGTTGGCCTGCACCCACTCAGTGGCTGTGAGTTCCACCAGGAGCAAAGCAAGCGGCACAACAACAAGATATGTAAACATGTCAAAAAATGATCAAAAACGATTACTTCACTGAGACGACACTCTATGTCAGCTCTATAGCAAAGTCCACCACGTGCCTCACCTCCTTCAATGCAATATTCAATGATATACCCGTCGATGCCACCGGCTCCAATTCTCTCTGGCGGAAGCCATTTTAGAGCACAGGTACCATCTGTAACATCGTCCACCATCAGGCGTGTTGGTTCACTAGTTGGTGCTATAAAGAAACAGGAAAACCAAATGAATGAATGCTGAATGAATTGATATACATGACCTGAATTGGAAATGCAGTAAAATAAAAGTTGTGGCAGACAGTCTAATGAGGAACTAACCAATGGGCATGAAGGGTTTGGAGCTGGCGCTGGGCTGGGACATGCCAATACCATTAACAGCAAATACCCTCATCTCATATAACACACCCTCAATCATCTTCTTAGCCTCGTATGTTGTGGACTCATAAATGTCAAAGTTCAGCTTTGTCCATCTGGAAGAGCCCTTCTTCTTTCTCTCCATTAGGTAACCTTGAATGTACACCAAAAGTGTAAGTAGTTTCCTACACATGTATAAATACAACTCATAACCTAATTAAATATATTCTGAGTATGATACTGACAAAGTTTTATAACAATGTAAAACTAGATGCCAAGTTGGAGACTTAAACACAACCAGTGAGTATACCTTTCACTGGAACTCCACCATCAAATGATGGCGGGTCCCACTGGATAGAAGCATTGTCCTCACCCACTCCAGTGCATTTCACATTCTCAGGTGGATCGGGTACATCTGATCACAGCACAAGGGTGAAAAGTTGTAATGAAGAGTTTTAACATAGCAGCCAACAATCACAGAAAGAAATGGTTGAAGATGAATGAACTTGCCAACAATCTTAACCATGACATCAGCCTTGTCCTCTCCTGCCGGGTTGGCTACAGTGATATGATAGAGGCCCTCATCAGATCTCTCTGCCCCTTCAATAACAAAGCAGCTCAGGTTCTTCCTGGACTCCACTCTCACACGGCCTTCAGCTTCAGTGATCTCCTGCATCATACAAACGTCATGCTTTCAAGCAAGCTGATATGCTGGAGATGCTACATTTCAAAGTTGATTCCAATATCATATGTGAGTTCTGAGAATATTGGGTGGAAAGACCAGATTAATTTCCATGCTGGTTTTGTGTTGGTCTAGGTGTTTACCAGCAAAATCTTAATCAGTGGGGTCCACAGCATGGACAAGCTGGTTGACTCTTGAATGTTAAGGTAAGGCACAATATGAAATACAACATATGCTGGTGACCAGCACTACTTGGCTTTTCAGCAAGGTTTTGTCACTGAATATGATATGAAAACAAGCCCATATGTGTTGTTGGTTTTACATAAGATGAGAGCATGTGACAATTTGCCAGGAAGCTCTCACTGTATCTCCTTTTTTCCAGCACACAGCGGGAGGGGGCTCCCCTGTAATGTCAACATCAAACCGGAGCTTGTTTCCTGCAACGACGATAATGGTGTTTTTGTTGACAAAGCTGCCAGTGGTGTCCAGGTGAATTTTGGGTGGTTCTGGATGATGAAAGAATTGTGTCATTAAAAAACGGTTGCCTTTACACGAACTGTATTGTTAGATGTGTCAATGCAGGTAAGACATTTACCTTGACGAGGAACATAATCAATCTTGATCTCTGTTGGTATGAAAGTATAAAACTAGGTGAATGCTGAAATGTAAAAATTGATTTTAAAAAAAAAGAAGAAAACTGATTTTCTCTTACCCAAGAAGTTGAGTTTGGCAGAAAGAGAAAGAGCATAACCATCTGGTACAAAGGTGTAATCTCCTGCATCTTCAGGCTTCACATCATCTATCACCAGTTTGTGAGTCCTGAGATACCAGAATTAAAAATGTTTCCAACATAAGAAGTATATAACAGGTTATATTTTTTTTTCAACAAAAACCAATGAATACAATTCTTTCAGTAAGAAAGTGCATAATGGATACTTGATGACTAATCGGTTTTAGTGTCCTGGCATGGAGCAATATTGGTGAGGTCAAGGACGAGGTGATCCTGCTTATGCATGAATCGATAAGGGTGGCTGTAAGTGGACCGCTATACCTGCCGATGTGTGTCATTTTGATGCGGTTGCTGGCAATGACCTCCACCCCATCTTTAAACCACTTGCCAGTCACTTTCTCATCTGACACTTCACACTTGAAAACAGCCTGTTCTGCTGCCTTCAGTGTCAGATCAGCTATACTCTGCAAAACCTCCAGTTCCTTCTCTATAATAGAGAAAAAAGAAGAGAAAGAAGGACACCGTGTCCATTAATACTAAAAATAAATACAGAAACTTAACTGAAATATCAGCCAAATGGTGAAATGACTAAGAAGGGAGAATCGTCGTTTTACACTATCAAAACAAGTACCTTCCACTTCCAGCTCTCCCTTGGACTCCCCCCCATTAGTGTAGACATAGTATGTTCCAATGTCCTCTGTGGTTGCCTCATTGATGATGAGCCAATGCTTTGTCCCATCTTTCTTAAAGCGATACTTTCCATCTCGGCTCAGTTCCACTCCATCCTTCATCCTGAGAGAGATGAAGAGAGACAGAGAGGGAGAGCGAGACAGAGAGGGACAAAAAATGGAAATAATGTTCATAAGAAACTGAGGAAGGCAATCTATGCCAAGATTACTGAAGATAAAATAAAAATGAGTGGGACGTGTACAATAAGAACATTGATGGAAAAAACAGGATGGAAAGATGTAGAGCAAGAGAAAAGAGAGTTTGTCCAGGCCTTTGATACAGCAGAAAGCCACCTTGAAAGATACGTATGATACTGTGATTGTACAGAGAGGACTGATCTACTGGAGCTTTTATCATTTATTTAGCATGTAAATTAATCTTGAAACCTCAGAGGAAAAAATTAACGTCATATAGAGTACAAGAGTGGAAATTTTTACATCAGCTTGTCTGAATATGAGCAGAAATGTCGAAAAAGCACAAGCAGTCACAGACAGTGCTCAGCCACATTACTCATTTAAACAGAGAGAGGTAATGACAGAGAAAAATGCATAATCTGAAACTAAATGTGGCATTTATTATAGGCTAATAGGTTTTTGTTTTTTGACATAACCATAGTAGCTGCTAAATGAGTCATTGTATTCTATAATTGTTGGTAATAAATGGAAACCAAAAAAAGCAACCAGATAATTTACTGTTTAGCCTATTTAATGATAATAATGGCTTGTTAATGTTCAATGACAGTAATTAGTGATGTTGACCTTGATATAATGCAATTAATTTAGTCAGCTGGTGATGTTTTCAGCATTTTAATTTGTACAGTTTGTCAATTAATTTTCTAGGCCTATTTACTAAACTTGGCGACCAATTGATCAGGTAAGTGTTGTCAGGTTGATCCAATTTCTCACCACTTCACATTGGCTCCCTCCTCAGACACTTCAACCTCAAACTCCACCTTTTCCCCAACCACCACATGAACGTCATCCAACATCTTGGTGATGGTGACAGGTGGTTCTGTTCATATAAACACACAATAAGTGATTACAATCAAACACTGTAAAATGAACAACATCTTGATCAAAGTACAGAGGGGCTTCTGGAGCTGATGGCAGCTACAATGTCACATATATGAGTAAAAGATACAAGAACTAAAACAAGAGACATAGAGACTTGGCTTAAAAAAGGGGATGTGCTAATGATGCCATTGATGTTGATAATGATAAAGATAGTGGGGATCGTGTACCTTGGATAAAGACCTCAGTGAAACTCTTCTCCTCTCCAACCACACACTCATATGCGGCATCATCAGCGAGGGTGCACTTGTTAATAGTGAGCTTGCGGATACCACCCACACTCTCAAAGATATATCTAACAGAAAGAGAGAAATTCAGTACAAACCTAATGTGAGGCATCAAGCAACAACCATCAAAATAATGACCAATGCACCTCTCAAGCGCTATGTAAAACCACTTATTACAGTACTTTTAAACACAAATACAAAGGGTCATACTTGGCTGAAGGTTTGATCTCCTGTCCATTTCTCAGCCATTTAACTTGAGCGTTGGGGTCAGCCAGCTCCACACTAAGCTGTATTTTCTTTCCTTTCTCCACAGAGTAAGCAGGATCCAACTTCTTTAGGAAAGCTTAAAACAGAAGCAGCACTAACATATTCAGCCCATTACAACACTCACCAATTCCAAATAATTTTTTCTTGTACATGTTTATGTGGTTTATAAAAAATTTTTATGATGACATGGGTATGACAAAGGTATTACAATATGAAGCAGATTTATGAGGACATTTTCAGTGTCTCTGTAACTCACAAGGCCTAATAAACATGCTAAATGGTGTTTTTTTGAAAATCTAAAAATGCACATAGTTTTCTGTAAGGGTTAGGTTTAGGTGTAGGGCAATACCAATTTAAACACAGTTTAAACATTATAAACCCCATAAATCACAAACAACAATGGGTGTGTGTGTGTGTGTGAGCAACCATGACTTGGTACATCCGTCATGTGTCTCACCATCGCTCTTTTTGGGCTCCACCTTTCTCATCTTCTTAAGTCTTTTGAGCATGCCCCTGAGATCAGTGATGCCGTACTCAAAGGCAATCTTCTCATAGTCACATGGCTTGGCATCTTTCAGGATCTCCCACACATCCACATCGATCTCAGGATCCTCCTTCTGTTTCCTCTCCCTGAGGCACATGGAGTCCAAAAATGTTCATATTTGGTGGCGAATTACTGTTTTTATGTAGAGCCCTAGGGACCCCCATTGATGTTGTGCTTCCTTCAAATTCTATTAAAGTTTCTATGACCAACACAAAACTGAGTATGATGATATTAATGAGGCTGCTCTGTTGTACCAAGAAATACATGACCCATCCAAATTTCTCAGACCCCAGACAGAACTAATGATTAATATTTAAACTTATATTGAATTTCTACTTACATTTCTAATAAATGACACAATTAAATATAATGAGGCAATGATTACTATGTATGCAATCTGAAGAAAGCATGACGGTCAAAGTGCAAGGGAAGATCTTCAACTGCACATAAAGTAAACAGACTGAAAAGAAAAAAATATGGAGGTGTTAAGCATCTTCCAAACCTTTTCTTCAGTAAAGCACTGAAGTCCAGATCACCTGCGTCCTCTCCTGCATCTCCCCTACAGATGACAGAAGGTAATTAAAAAGAAAAAGAATAATAAATTGTTATGTATTTGGTGACGACTTCATTTTTATTCAAGATACACATTTTATTGGTTCATGCATTGCCTGAGACTCAAGCCTATGGTACTGCTAGCATCATGCTCTACTGTTTGAAGAGCTCAAGAGTAGATCAGGGAGCCTGGCTCAGTCCTGGGGCTAAACAAAGAACTCCCGGAGCTGGACCTGGAGTCAAACTCTCAGACACGAGGAAACACATCTCTCAATCAGTCCATGGGATTGCTGCTTAGAAGAGCGGCTTCCAACAGACAGCTCCCTCAATGATATGCAAGAGTACTATACAATCTTGCTTGTATGAACATGCGGAGCATAAGTGCTAAATGTACAGTATGTACACCTACAGCAGTAGCATCTAAACATGAAGTCAGACTGACAATATGAATAAAAATCCCTTCAAAGAAAGACCATAAACATCTTTGGAGTGTGCTAAAACAACGTGACATCAAGACATCTATTTGTTACTAATGAGCAAGAGACACAGACACACGAACAAACTTACGATCGTTTGAACGCCTCCAAAATGTTTGTTTGCTGTGTCTCTTCAGCAGCTGAAGGAGCAGATGAAATACATGATGATGATGATGATGAGAAACTGCGAGTGTTTGATTTGCTCCACAATCTGATTACAGTCAAAGCCAATAAATGTGTAGTGCTGATTTACTAAGTGCTCTGAAACTAACAGGAGAGGATCTAATCAGCTGAATACCTACTGAATAATGAAGCAGCTCTAGACTTACAGTAAAGTGTGCACACACACGGTGTGTGTTAACTGACTTTATTCATCTGAAAACTACATTATAAATCAAACTCTAATTCCTAGCCAGATTCAGTAATAACACAAGAGTTTGTGAATCTATTTGTACCTCAGAATATGTAAAATATTCTTTTTATTTGCCCACAGCTGAATAATGTCCTACCTTCGACGGAGATGTCAAATGTGCAGCTGTCACACTTGTCTTTGGAAGTGACCTCACAACGATAACCTCCTGCATCTCCATCCACAACCTTAACAATGGTCATCTCATAGGTGTATATCTGGATTTAAGAAATATAAATATTAACTCTAATCTGTAATGAGCAGATCTCCAATAAAACAGACTGTTTTTCACAGACCTTGGTGTTCCTGTCGTAGGTTTCTTTGAACTGCAAGTGTTTTCCAGCCTTGCTGCCCAGATCCATCCATTTCCCTTTCAGCCACTTCATAGTTGGCTTCCTCAACATCTGAGAGGAGTCCACCTTAGCCACAAATGTGACATTCTTCCCTGTTATACAAAAAATTACATTTATAAAAAAGCTGAACTTTCAATATTCCCATTTTATAGCAAGAGTGCTATTGTTATAAATATAGGACACCTTGTTTAGAAATCACTCTGTTCTGTGTACTTCCCCTTTAAATCTTCACGAGCTCCACTGCATATAATCATTAAAAGACATTATACTCACTGCTTCTGTAGGTGAGACTGGATCATGAATGATTTATGCGAACATAAACGCATTTCAGTTGACGCCACACCGACATGCATTTGAGAATGGCTTGATTTCAGAAGGGGCGAGTTATTCTTCTTTTATTTTAATAAAAATACTAGTGGATCTTTATCATTGTAGGGTGGTTGTGTACAGACACTCCCAACACACATTTCAGACCAGCTTGAAAAAGTGGATGTACCACCGTATGACCCCCTTTAATACTTCTTAACGATTTATGGACTTTTTATTACATAAAAAGAAAAGACTGAACCATTTGTGCCGTTTTTATAATAATACAAATCTATAAATCAAGTATTCAAGTGAATAAGGATCCTGTATTTTCTATCTAAAGTCATGATTTTAATTGATCTACAAACTGTTCAGTAAATAACAAATTACATTATAGCCACACTTTTGCCATATTGTTGATCTATCAATGGATTTCAATAAGAAATCAAAACTGTTGCATGACCCTGAACTACACACAACAGTAACGTTTGGCCCCAGAATGAACTGGTGTTTATGATTTGTTTATGATTAAATGTTCTTGTTTCATTCTTGAACAAATCAGTGCTTTGAAGGAAATCCACTGCATGGATCAATCATCAGCCCACCCATAATGATGCTTGCTTCATTCCTAAATAAATCATTGTTTTAAATGAAGTAAATAATTCAATGAATGCACTTTTGTGAATACACTTTTCTTTTACTGATGGATTTATTCAGTGAAAAATAACAGAATTTGCAGAATCAGCCACTGAAAAACAATAGTCCACAGACCAGGACCCTGGAAAGAAATTGTACGTCCCACAAATCTTGGAGTTAACTCAGTAGTGCATCTGCGGACAGTTCAGGATCTCACCTTTAACAGCAGTAACAGTCTGAGGCTTCTCCACAAACAGTCCACTTATCTGAGACAGCTGAGACTCTTCTCCTGGGACATGATCTACCGGCAGAGTCAGAGAAACAATGTAAACTGATATGAACTGCTGAAAGCCCACATTAATGGACACTAAGACATACAGTCAACCAGGACTGTAAAGAGGCTGAAAACAGTGAATCATTCATGACCCTTGCTTGCTATATTGACATGTAAGCAGCCTGAGGTAAAGCTTCCTAAAACATTAAGCACCATCTAACAAAACACAGCTATTGACTCTCACCTTTTAACCCTTCCAGATCCATACAATGATAGTTCACCCAAAAATAACAATTCTGTCATTTTTTCTTTATCCCCAATCTTTCAAACCTAACCATACTTTCTTCTCTATGTTGAACACAGTTCTTTTCTGAGGGTAAGTAAATGATGACAGAATCATCTTTTTTGTGTGAACTATCACTTTAGGATCTGCACTGGGATGTGAAAGACACTTACACAATTTCCTTTTGCATGACAGACAATAATTTATTTTCTTTTTCTTTTTTTCATGTATATGTCACTGACAATACATGCTAAAGGATTTGTGTGTCTTACCATCCTCAGGCAATTCTGTATCAAAGAAAAAGAGAGAAAAAAGATTGAAGGAAACCATTAGGAAGATATATATGGCATGACATTATGGCTCTTTTAAGACTGACCTTTTAGGAGGCACTTATGTACACGCATACTGTACATACTAACACACATAAATGTAGAAACTGATGTCCTTCAGGTTTTCAGAATGAAGAAAGTGCCTATCTGCTAATTACGTTTAGTCTTTACTATCCAGTCAATACCAATTAACTTCAGTGTCCTGCAAACCATTATAATCATAGCGCTACTGATGAGTGGGTGGGTGGGGTTTTTTGATTGATGCTGGTTAAAATTGGGTTGAAGGGATGAGTTTATTTAAAACAGATTATTTTTGCATTGCTTTTTATCTCACCTTCAGAATCAGATAACATATTTATAGAAAAGGTCACAGTGAATATGAAAAAGACAAAGCCAAAAAGTGTCTTTTCTAAACTGGACTGGCTACAAATACTATCTGTGGTGGGATTAGGCCCAGCAGATAATGTCATGCATTTCCATAAAACCAGAGAACAAAAGCTTAACTCTGTTTTATGTTTATGCAAGTTAATTTTATAAACTGAACAAGAATAAACAACACAGTGCAATGCATAGTTTGGCTTATATTCAAAATAGTTTTTAACAAGGCTCTCCTACAGTATATAGCTCAGAACCACTTATCCTATTTTATAAAGATGATTTACCCAGATACACATAACCCAGATAAGATAGACGAAGAAGTAGTTTAACACCAATGTCAGCCACTAAACATGTACACTGTGAAAATGCTTGTCCAGCTGTGGGTGTCCTAATCTCATGTTGCTAAATGTCCTGACCCTCACACTGGCACACTTCAGTGCTAGATCTCATACACAGATCCAGATACTTCCAATGGTGAAACTTTCAGAGGGACAACCACTTCAGAGTATCAGTATACTGCATAACCTTGACTTCTGAAACAGTCACCGCAATTCTAAAAAGATTCCAAGAGGTTAAAATAAAACATGGTTGCAAGACATCAACATGATGCCTGTCATGGTAAATAAGTAACATCAACCACATTAGTCTGGATGAAATAGTATTGCATGTATATAAATGATATTTTGTCAAATGGCCAGAGGTTGAAATAAAATATATTTTGGTTTATGCACACCAGCACTCTGATATATACATACTTGATATATACACAAACTAATAAACAACGTATATATCCAAAACTTCTCCAGTTAACTTATTTGACCAAAACTACAATTAAAGGGATAGTTTAAGGTGCTGTAAACAATTTTAGTCTAAAAACATTCATGCCTCTTCTCAGATGGGAGCATTGAGACATCTGTAGGGGCAAAACTATTACTAAAACTATTAAAAATCATTTTGGTAATTAATATAAAGTTTAAATAAAATAAATAATATATATAAATATGACATGAAAAGTACTTTTTCAATACGTTTTCATTTGCCTAAAATCACTTACAGCATCTATAAGATCTAAAATATAACATACTCTTCATCTGGATGCTTTGGCGAAACTTAATTTAAATAGACAGCCTTTTCTATTATAGTTAAAAAAAAAATAGCATGGCTGTTGAAAAAGAGAGCACTGTTCAGAGACCAATAAACTATGAAAACAGACTTGCTGGCATTCGCCAAAGCAGTCTCAGATTTCAAACCACTTGTTTACTGGTTGGTCTTGATTTGGCCAGTCAGAACCCCTGTGACAGACCTGTGGACCACCGACAGAGACAGTGACTGACATTTGGTCACATGCACAGTCACAGGAAGCAACTTGCACATTGACAAATAAGCACACACACACACAAGCGAGCCAAAAGGAGTGTTTCTTTCCCTTACCGTCGCGGCCCTCATCATCTAAATTTAAAGAAACAATGGAAGCATAATGAGGTTAAGGCAGCGCATACAGAGTGACGGGTTAAACAGCAGCATTATAACAAACTACGTCCCAGGGTCTTGTTTCTGGAAGCTAGAGCTGGGGAGAGAGTGTAAACAAACCTGGATAAATAAAAGAATAACAGCAGACCAGTCAAACAACAGCAGCAGTTTTGAATAAAAGTGACTTGTTTTGATAGTTACAGTAGTTAGTAGAATGCAATGCCTTTTACTTTACTAGTTCGGGGTCACTGTTGGATGTTAACATAAATTCACAAATCCACACTGAAATTTAAATCCTAAGCACATCTGATGAAGAGGTACATGTTGACACCACATTATACCCTTTACTCGTTGGCTCTCTTTCAGAGGGAACCATTTGTACTTCAGTGCAGTGTTGCTTTTATGACACTAAATGCAGGAACAGCAAACACATATGCTCTACATTATCATAATCAAGCTCCCATTCAGCTTCATATTGTTTATTAACATGCATTTATAGATATAGATTTATGTCTGTTCAAAGACTAAAGCCCTTAACTCCTAAAGTAAACACAGTAAAAGTGGCACTTCAACACCACTGATTTTTAATTTAGTTTTTTAAGATTAAATAAGATTAAGTCTACAGTGCTAAATGCCACGACAGCTTCTTCCACCCCAAATGACCCATTATTTATTAAATTGTTATTAATAAATTGCATGTTTTTAAATGCATGCAGTGCAGCAATAATAAGTTATCTTCTTTATCACAGCACATGCAGCACAGCCGAAGATGTTGTTTATTTATGTAGGTGGAAACAAGATACTGTAATTTATGTCAACTGTATTATCTAGACACAAAATAGTAAATAAATATGGTCCTGCATAAATTCATAGTTCAATTCAAACTTATTATGGCCGACTGCACTTCTATTTATAAAAGCAGGAGTTAAGTCAACCATATTATTAAGTCTTTATGCATTAAGGCCTTATGATGAGTAATTAAACTGTTGTTCGACTAAGCACTGCATTGCATATATGTGTCAATATGTAAAAATTATTCTACTTTTATTGCTAGGTGGATTCATGTATTTGCTCCATTTAAAGATGAATTAGAACAGGTTAAATTAATGTTTAGCACAGCTTTCACTTAATCATAACACCTTACAGCATAAACTAACCACCAAAACACGCACACACAAAGCTGTGGAAGCAAAGCCACCCCTTGTACCCTTGACAGACCGAATGAAGACAAATGGCGTTCAAGACAAGATTCAGAGCAGGTGACCCACCTTCGGCAGGCTTATCTGTGAAATAAAAGAGACATGCTGAGAGTGAATCTGGCTGCTTTTAAATGATTCATTTCATCTAACAGATTATAAATATTTAGTGGCATAAAGAACTACAAGTACACACCAGCAGGTGGAGCTTCCACCTTCTCTCCCTTGGCACCTGAAACAAATTAAATGAATCCTATATAATACAAGTCAAAACTGTTAATCTCCTATTACTTTTTTACCAACAAATCAAAAGGATATTTCTATCTTTATCGCATTTGTCAGTAGGAAATATCGGTAACACTTTACAATAAGGTGTCATTTGTTAACATGAAGAAAAATCCAGAAGAACTGTTGCAACGTCTCCAAGATGCTTGAAGCATATTTCAGCAGCATTCTGTCTGTTGTCAGACTCCTTGTGACTAATATGTAAAATTAATGTAAACTGTACAGTATATACATTTAATAAATAAAAATATACAGTATTTTTACAGTACTGCATGCAAAAAAAAGGAAAAAGGTATAGGTATATGGAGAGAGGGCAGAAAGTATTTTGGAGTGCAGGCATCCGAGGCTCTCCTCTGGTCTACAGTAGGTGTAAACTGCTTTGCTACATCGTGCCACTTTCACCTTCCAAGTCACAGTCTTGGCCTTGGATTGACTCTGGACCTGGAAGGAGTGGTCAGACCTTTACTATTTAGTGTTAAGGATATGAGACGCCGCACCTGGCCTCGGCCCTGAGGGTCAGATTGCGTGATCTGCTTGCATACCAAAGAACCGACACGTCTATTTTTGATTAGGTTTGTCTTTCAGATTGCAATATGTTAATGGGGCTCAGGCACTTCTGGTATATGTCCTCGTCCCAGAGGAGGAGCGGGATGTGGTGATCCAGCGATTTATAAATGCTTCCCCTGCCTCAGGATCTAAGGAGCTGGCTAAGATGTCCAGACGAAAAAGGAGAGAGCAGCGGGTTCACCGGACAGCTGAAGGTCACCACTATACACAAACAGGGACCTGTAACAACTCTACTGGGAAATGCTCATACGCTCTGAGCAGCTCTCACCTTACACATGATGAATTGGCCTGACAGTGTTAATTTGCTTGGCTAAAATGTAGTTAAAAATCTTTGCTGAGGTGGAGGACCCAGTCAGCTTTTTATTAAAACGGCACTGTCCTCTTAAATCCATCGCTAACACCACAGCAATGCTGTGGATGTGGTTTGCTGTCGCTATGGAAACCAATATAATACTCATGCTCTCTTATCTGTTGAGCTCAAGTAAACATCTATTAATCATCTTTTATTTCCTGGGTAAATCATGACAGTCTTGCCGTTAAGCTAGGAGAAATCTGGTGGTGATTTGGGTATCTAACTCACTCATTTATTTTTTGCTAAATATCTTAAAATGTGTCTTAAAATGTCACTGATGAGATATCATTGTTATTATTAAAATGATTTATATATTACTAAATATAAAATGTACCCGAAAATTAGAAATGTTTCCATGGCAGATTTAAGTATTAGCATTACTGCACCTTGAACTGAAATAAAAGGGAAAAAAGCTAATAAACAAATTACTAAAACTTATAATTAAATTAAATTATAGAACAAAAATTCTATTATTAAATAGTACAATAGAATAGAAAATAATACTAAAATAACACTGAGCTATACTGATAACTTTTCCTAATGATATTTTTTCTCTAAGGGCTCCTGGTCTCCTGCTCAACTCAACTGTTGGCTCTTCTCTGGTTTCCAGTCGTCAGCACTCTCTCTATCTCGCTAGTCTTGGTCCCTGTAACTGCTACACACAGCCACAGTGCTAAACACTAACAGACACTCACTCACACTCAACACAAACACACACACACACACACACACACACAGTCTAAAAGTGTAGGTGAGGTAAGAAGTCAAACGGAGGCCAGTCTAGCCCGAATGCTAGTGCTAAAACACTAAAGAAGATTAGATGTACAGTATTGAACAACCTCCACAGCGGTAGTGTTATGACTGAACTAAAACTATTACAATTATTTTGGTAATTAATTCAAGTAAAGTTGAAAATAAATAAAATTATAATACTGTAAAAAAACTTAAGGCTTTTTTTTTTTGCTTCAGCCCTGAGAGTCAAAAAAAGTATTATTGTAAATGTATCGCAATTATTTTAGTAATTAATTTAAGTAAAGTTAAAAATAAAAAAAATAATAATAATGTATGAAAAAAATAATGAAGGAAATAATAATAACATTATGAAAAAGCTAGAAATGTAAACAATCTATTGTATGTTTAAGACGAAGTAAAGCAGAATCCAATTTTAAATTCTATAATCATATAATAATATATATATATATATATATGGTTATCTTCATAAAAACAAACATCCATATAAAGAGTTAATTTGCAAAAACATGATAAACAGCAAAAAAAAAGAGAAGGTGATTGCCGTGCATTATTCTCTACATATAGTCCAATCTGAACCCTAAACACATCAAGAAAGCCGGTATTATCCACTATCAAGGCATCATGAGTTCATGTTTTATTGCGGAAGGCAACAGGCACCCTCCTTGTTTTTGAACAGAAGCAAATAAGTCCATTTTAGCAAATCAGAGCACTGTATTCAGGTCAGGTGACAAAGCTACTTTCAATTTGAAAAGACGCACTAGCTAAGAGGAGTTTCGTCAGAGCTGACTAACAGTGATTGAGGGTGGATAACTTCTTGATAAACTTGATAAGGCTGTAAAGGCTTAAACGTTTTCACAGAACCTTGCAAAAGCAGCGTTGCAGTGTGGGGAGGGAAAAGCTCTATGTATTGCATCTCATGACATCTATTAATCTATGATCACGACAATGTTTGTCAGGCGTCTGCATTGTCATCTGAGGAGATTACAAAGTGTGTTTTACTCTAACTCTAAAGCATGCAGTGTGGAGTTATCTGCTTTTGCCAAAAAAAAAAAAAAAAAAAAAACGACTGTTGTTGTTATCTGCTTTTGCAATAAAATAAACTTTTAATATGTGAACAAAAAGACACTTTTAATGAACTTTACTTACCTGTATGTGTTAACATTACTCTAAACAACAACACTGCTGTTTGATTTATATTATTTGGAATGTGTAATAAAAAATAGTGATTTCTGAAAAAATATATCGATTAAAGAGGTATCGGTTTTGGCAAAAAATATATGGTTATCTTCATAAAAACAGACATCCATGGATAAAAAATAATATGGAAGCCCTTTTGCAAGCCTGTTTACTCCACCTCAAGGCAAACAAACAAAAATATATTACAGCTTTAAAATCACACAATCTAACAGTATATCTTTGCAATTATGAGTTTATTTTTTTTATTTTTTTTTTTTCACTGAGGCAGCAGACATATGAGCTTTCATATGAGACAGTAAGAGAGCCAGACGGTCAGAGATGGACTAGGTTTAATGTGGTCGTGTTAAATTAGCACGGAGGAGACTGGATATCTAAAAGTACGTTTCATAAACAACATATGAGAAAAGTGTAAACGAGTGGTCTAATGCCCTCTCGTCTCCTATGCCTCTCTGTGTGTCGATAATGTGAATCCTTTTCCATAAATACAACATCTACAATTACATATATCTCCATCCTCACATACTCCATATACAGGCTTGAGAATATATCAATTTTTACGTCCCTGTTCGTTTCTGCCTGACCCAAACTTGGAAGGGCCTACTTTGCAATCCATGGCTGTTTTAGAGA
Organism: Enteromius viviparus; assembly: GCA_032353835.1. Taxonomy (NCBI): domain Eukaryota; kingdom Metazoa; phylum Chordata; class Actinopteri; order Cypriniformes; family Cyprinidae; genus Enteromius; species Enteromius viviparus. The sequence goes on along the minus strand of JAUCNO010000710.1, from coordinate 9,326,919 downwards.
TGCCACACAGCTATTCTGAAACCTAGCAAAACAAACACACGATGCCCTGAAATTGAGAGCAGGCTGAAATCCAGCATCAGCGTGTGAAACTATCTCATATTTGTGGCCACACTCAAAATTAACTCGCTTTAGTTACATTAGCCTACAGCGCTAGTACTCTCTCCTTGGCTTTGCTGACAAATCACTCTCTACTCTGCGTCCCCCTCTCTCTCTCTCTCTCTTTCTCTCTCTCTCTCGTAGCTTCCTCACTCTGTTTGTCTGACTTACCTCTGTGGAATATTCACGAAGATAATCTCTTATGACATTTACTTCACTACTTATCTCTTCCTTCAACAAAGGTAAAAGTCTTTTTTTAAGCCGAAAGCCTCCCGACTAATCAAAATACAGATCCGATTGAGGACAATTCAGTTCAGGTTGTCTAAAAACAAACAAGACAGCGTGTCATGATAACACTCACAGCTGATTTCAACCATTTTGACAGGCCAATGGAGGAAGATAGACTTTCACAACATTGTCAAGTCTGAAAGCAGGGGCCTCACTCTGAGTGTCGGCCCACACCACCCTTCGTTAATGTCGACAAATGCCCTTCGCATATCAGCACATATATGTTTCCAATACACTCCGACTTGTCACATACAGTGTTATACAAACAAAACCTGAAAGGATGACTGAGTGTTTAGAGTCAGGCTCAAATGTGTTTCATGTGTGACTAATACAAAAAAACTGGGATCTCTGCCCTTCGAAATGCTCAGCCTACTGTTATTTATCATATACGGCCAATCCAATCCCAAATTAATGTTTTAAACTGTCGACAAGTCAAAACCAGACGTCATTACATCACTGTGAAAGAACATTTGCTTTGACGTGTTTGGTCTAAACATCTTCGTACAGATCTTGAAAGGATCTCATCGTAAAGAACAAGCGGGTAGTTTAATTTTGGTGCATCCTGGATCATGTGAGAGGATTGATTTGAGCATTTAGTTTTGCAAGCAAGACAAAGTGTCTCAGAGAGCTGACAAAGATCTGACTGCAGCTGAATCACAATCCATAAATAAATAATTTCATGATGTATGTATGTAAATTCATTTTATTTAGATTGTTGTCAAATACAAATGTTAAAGGAACACTCCACTTTTTTTGGAAATAGGCTTATTTTCCAACATCCCTAGAGTAATTCAGATGTGTTTTACCGTTTTTGAATTCATTTAGCCGATGGCCGGGTCTGGTGGTCCCAAAATTAGCATAGCTTAGCATAAATCATTGAATCCGATTAGACCACCCACCCAGCAAAAAGCCGTCGAAAAGACGTCAAAATGACGTCGCTGCTAGTCGTCGAAACAACGACTTCATTTGGTTGAAAAGTGAAAGACGAAACGACGTCTTTTTCAGGTCGTTGAAAAGACGTCTATAAAAAGACGTCTCTTC